>JAGXCT010034537.1:27143-42627 GCA_022495035.1 Philopotamus ludificatus
ATAACATTTATATGCCATGTTATCGGCAAAACTTATATTTCAATAGAAATATTATGTGTTCTTTAATTTAATTATTTTAAAGAATAACGAGTTAACGAGTTATCGGATCGGAATTTAAATTGTTGCCGTGTTTCAATATATTTATCGACTGTATTTGTCGAATTCTTAGAATTAATCCATAATTGCCGCATAAATCACGTTTCGTTCTACGCTAATTGAAAATTTCGCAATCTACCCATAGTGAAATTAATGTCCCACTGTTTTCTGCTCTTATTAGTTTATAAATAAATTTTGGCAATTAAGTCCATCGAGGCCGGCCCCGCCCCTGCGTGTTTCGGCGAGACTCGTGCGAAAATTCTCTTTGGTAATATTTATCGGCTAATGCCGCCAAAGACCGAAAGGCGAAGTGTCTCAGTTTACATGACAAGTAAATCTAGACTGGGAACTTCCATTTTGTACCACATCCATTACTCGATTGTAATTTCGGGCAACTTTCATAATTGACTGTCACGACATACATTATCGTACACAAAGGGCTAATGAAACATCGCCGGCGAAAGGGACAAAATTCATTAAGACGTATTCTTCTCGGTCGCTCAAATATTAATGCGGGGTGCGTACGTTGAGTGTCTCTATTTGGACGTCTCTATTATTTTTTTCCATTTTATTATTATAATAATAGTCTTAGACACTCGTAGAATACATCCGGCTGATATCATTAAACGAGCCTTGTGCTCTTTCAGTAGACATTACCGAGTATTTGTATTAATATGAACAGAAATACAAAATATAATTAAATATAAGAATGATATAATATTTAATTAATACAAAAAAATGACTTTTATGAGCTCACCAAAAATATTTTGATTTTTGTAGATTAGAATATTTTTTTTATTAAACGCCAAATATTAATAAATCTATTACATTATTATAAAAGCGAGGAGCCCTGGAATTATTAGGATGTATTTTCTATTTAGCGATGGATAAATGGCATACCAGTAAAAAAGCGCCACTTAAAAGCCATATAAAACCCCGTCTAGTCCCCGTCATAGCAATCGAGTTATGATTTTCATTTAACCGCTACTGAGCGCAGATAGGTGACCGTTACATAGAATTTTGAATGACGCCGGTCATAAGGGGGTATGAGGTGAAGGGTAACTATCTTCGTTTCATAAAAAAAATAATAGTCAAATATTAGCTGGAAACGGGTAGCAGCGGTTTTCAGGATAAAAAAATATTGCGATGCATAAGGCAACGGATAAACCACTGCACTATTACTTCCATGAACACCATATATGTTGAACTTAATGAAGGGAATCCGCGCACATGGTCGGGTTCCTCGGACACGAGGGAAAGTGGATTAGTAATTTATTAAAAAAAACATTTGATCTCTTTACGACATTATATTAAACCTATAGACATGTGTGATTAAGATATTTTAAAAATGCGGGGGTAGCGGGTATTTGTCACTCACATTCACCCCCTGATTGGGATCATAAAATATTCTAGAATTCATAAATTTTGTCGAAGGGATAAACCTATCTGTTTTCTAACCTATCTCAGTCGCCATTAACATAGATAATTATAGTAGTTTGGGGTTTACCTACAAGTCATAATATTGGTTAAGCTTCGTGCCCATCGGAAATATTGAATTATCGATCGATCGATACGACGATTGGTCGACTTTCGGCGATAAAATCCATATAAAATGTCAACGTAAATGACAAAAAAAAATGTAGCGATTTCGATTCCGTCAAAATGCTATTATTGATTATGGGGGATAAAATCGGAACGGCGAATTTAAAATTTTAATTGTCATAAAAATAAATATGCGATGTCAATCCACTTTCCTTCATTTCAGAGAAACTCGACTATGTGCACGATTCTCCTTATGCAGGACCATGGACACGGTTTTCATGGGAATATATAGAGCAATAATCTTTCGTTGCCGTTGCGTTAATATTAATGAATTATTATTTCTTAAGATTTGATTTAATTATTTGTCGTCCATATTTGTCTCATATTTTATAATGTCGATAGCATAAATTTTCCCGGGTCAATATTTTTTGTTTCTTAACGCGGTCCTTGCGTTATATATTCTAATCGCAACTGCGGCTATTTTCATTTTTTTCTCGTAGAATACGATATAAAACTTTCAATCCTCTGGCTCCTCTCGCCTTATCGCGCTTTATCGCGCCGGTCGCGGTCGAGGGGCGCGGCCGCTCAAGAGAATTTATTATCGAAAAAACCTCTAGGATTAGAATTATCTATTTATTCCGATTCGAATTCTCTCGAGGGAAGGACGGCTCGGTTTTGCCGACGGATTATGAATCAAAATCACAATCGTCGCATCAAGCGAGAAGCTCGCGCCCCGGGGCGAATTGCGCCTCTTAGATGACCTCGCGTTAACAACTTCGTGAACATTTGAAAAATGCAAGCGCACGCTCTCGGACACTAACAATTGACACAATTTAAGAAAAGCCCGGTGAACGAGACGCAGGAACTAAAAATTCAGATCCGATTCAGGCCCCGATCGCGTAATCAAAAAATATAAGGCACATGCAGGACTGTCCGCGAAAGCGTCAACGTCGTTGGGCTCGGGCTTCTCTCCTCTGTCGTCTCTCGAGCTCGAGGAGAGATTCTTCCGACCGTCGGGTTTATCGGGCTCGCTAATAATTTTGGCGAATCTACGGAACCGCGAAAACATCGCTCAATCGCGATCGCGGTCGATACTCTTTACGCTTCGGGGGTCGCGGAAGATCTACAAGAATCGACGATTTAATTTTTTTTTATAACGAACGTCGAGGGAACAACTTTCTTCCAAAAAAATATTTATCGCATCATAATCATAGTTTTTAGAAAAATATCTGTCGCGGATATGAACACGTTTTTGCAATATTGCGCGCGTTTACCTCGGTCGACAACCGGAACGACGTCGGCCGTCGTGAGCTTTCGGTGCTCGTTCCGTCGGAGAGGACGCCGCAATTCTAACTAACTCCGGTCCTTCGGCCTAATTTTGACGACCTGATCTAATATTATTTAGGATTTCGCCCTCGTCGCGTTTCGTTCGTCGATCACGTCGAGCGAAACCGGGCGGGGCGTTTTTATAGAGTGACGGACGGTTAATTTGTTTTTATTTTTTTCAGCGGGGAAGACCGACGCGTAAATTTTTGTATTTAATCGATTAAATATAACGCGAATGTGTTCAGTGTTTTTATAATAGTGTAGGGACAATAATAAGTCATAAATATTGCGGGAAATTCGTCCGCGGAAGGAAATATTCGAGCCTTCGGCAATGTTCGGGAAGTCGGAGAGATCGTAAGGGTGGATTCGCTCGTCGAGCCATGTCGCCGAGGCTGGCGCTGCTGCTGTTCGCCGTCTGGAGCTGCTTCGAGGGCGCGGACCCCCGCTGGTTGGGGCGGGGGGGCCGCGGCCGCTGGAGGCTCCGGAGGGCGCGCGCTGCCGAGCTGTCCTGGAGCGGACGGGAGCGCAGCGAGTCGGGACTGCGAGTCGGCAACGCCACCCTGCGCCAGAGCCACGGCAGCCACAGCCTCCGGGGCAACAGCAGCGGCGCCAGGGGCAGCAGCGCTGTGCGGCTGGGCAGCGCCAGAGGCAGCCGCACCACCACGCCGCCTCCGCCGCACGCCTACCCCGGCCCCGGCATGCCCGACTTCGCCACCGAGTCAACGGATTTCGTTGAAAAAGAGGATCCCTACGAGGAGGAAAAGGTCAGTATTCGTAAATTTGTAAATCCGCTCGCGAAAGTTAGGCGACCCTTTTTGTCCCCGGCATGACACCTTGTCATTTTGTCCTCCCCCGTTCCATCCAACCCGCATACAGTGAAACCCCGTATTTACGTCTTTAAATGGACCGATAAAAAATGTAATTGCGTAGTTACGAATTTGCATAATGGCGAAAAAAAAATCGCAGAATTTGCCCCGACAGCGACCCGGATACCTCGTAGTTTCGAAGAATCTCGGAATCGCTTTTGCGCTCTCGATACTGACGCGCGACGACTCTCGACTCTGGCGACAGACCGATGAAAATATTCGAAGGACCTTATTATTGAACGACAAATGAGGAAAACGCGAAGAATCGAGTCGACCCTCGAGGAGGATCACCTCGGTCTAGGTTGATGACAGCGATCAACAGCCGATCAGATCGGCCTCGTTCCGAAACGATCCGACGACGGCTTTTTCTCTAGCAAAAATCGAGGACTAGCTTCGACGACTAGCGTATTATTGTCGGCGTCCGCGACGATGCGACGGCCTCTCCCCGAACCTTAATAGTTTACCTTCGACGACTCGACTCATTATGCTAAACGACCTCAAATCGACTCGAAAGCAGCCAAGAAACCCGTCGGGTCCCCTGAACGCGACCTCCGTCTCAAGCAAGACGAAACGGCGATCGTCCTCCCGGGTTTCCTCTGCTCCTCTAAAGTGAAACGGGTCGCCGACCGCGAGCCGAGTTTTGTCCCGTTTCGTCGACTCTCAGCCGCTCCGAACGATTTATATAAAGCGTTGGCAGCGTCTCTGGCGTCTTTGCGCGACGAATTGCGCTATAAAAAAATTACGAAGAATCTTTTTCCCGAAACCTCGTTTCCCGCCGAAACCGCTATGGGTTGCGGCGGACCCTCGCTCGATTAAAAATCTTCGTCAAATCGAGTCGCAGCAAATTAGGCGCCTGTCCCAACTTGCGCGCTTAAAATTTTCAATCTATGCTGAGAGACGATCGACTGTATCGTCTGCCGCCATCTCGCCGGGTAGATTTTTGACTAAAATTAACCCCCATATTATTGAAATCCGTCTATTTTATCGTCATATCGTTTTAAACCTCGTTGAGCCCACGACCAAACCGAAATGTCCGATTTACGACAACTGCTAAAATGCGGGTTAAATTTTGAGTATCGATTTGTCCCCGTCGAAGAAGAGACGGCAAAAGTTCGTCGAGCGGTCGAGTTTGAGTCGAGGGTGCGTTCAAACTATTAGAAACTAATCGAACGAGCTCGAATTCGACTCGGCAAATAAACCGCTAGGAACCGTAGAGACGAAGAAAATTCCCCTTCGCTGAATTGAATAACATAATCGCGAACTACGATTATTATATATATTATTATATGTTGCGAATATATTGTTTTTTAGAAAACCACTTAACAATACAAACTTCTAATTATGTCGATGTATTATACATATATTGTTAAACAATTTAAAATAAAACATAATAATTAATTTAAAATTGTTAATTTAGTTAGTACAGTTATTTTATATAAAATAAAAACTAAACTACGTATAATCATTCACATCTAACGTCCCAAAGTCTAATACGATGAGTATGTGTGTATTTATAATATGCAGGTATACAAGCTCTCGCGCGAAATCCAATACTCAAATAGCTGGGTAACTACTCATTACGCCTTCCTGTAATGCAAAAGCAGGAACTGTTTAGCCGTGAATTGTTTGATTATACAGATTCCATTTATTATGTTAGTTGGATGCTAATATTTGTTTGCAAGAATTAATTAGTACAGAATAAAATGAATATCTTTAATTTCCCTTAAATTTTTTTGACACTATTAAACATATATATTAATTAAAAACATCGCTAGAGAACTAAATAAACATAAATTATTTAATACGAGAACCATAGAAACATCTTAATGGCATTGCGCTTTCAATTGTTTGCATAAGATCAACAATACTCTAAAACGGGGGTTCCAAAAGAGGTTCTTGGACGTCAATAGAAGATTAAAAAGGGTCTATGGTATTCCAGGGGTCTATTTGAGGCCGATGATAAACTTTTAAGGAATATGATTTTTAGAAAATAATTTTGCAAAATAATTATGATTAATTTATATTTATTATGCAATGATTAAATAATAATTAATTATTATGCAATGATTATGGAAAAATATCTAAGTAATGATGAACATTATAATAATTTACTTATACACACAGAAGTTCGTATGCACAGTTTAGTTAAAATCTGTAATTAAGTTCCTTTTAGAAATTGAAAAATCCACAGCAACAAAATGAATTAAATAAAAAAGCACATTTAGCAGACATATTTTTTGCATTTAATAATATTAAGAAATTAACTGAAAATTTACAAAAAAGAAAAAAAGCGAAGCTCATTTAAATCCTGAACAGCTATATTTGTATTTCGCTCTAAAATAATTTTGTTTATCGTAAATGATTTTCGATACTTTGAATATTTGATGCAGCTTTCTGTTGTTAAATATACACTGACCACTTCAAACAATTAAAGGAAGATACCTAAACGCGCTATAAAGATTTGTTAAGTTTAGATATCTCTTTTTGGATTATAAATCTAATTGTAAATGACACAACTAATATTAATTTTTCGCCACAAGAATTGAGTTAAATAAAAAGAATTAGGAAGATAAAATCAATATTCGAACAACATTCGAATACATATCAACAAACCATTATTTTTAGCTTTTCAAAGTTTTTACTTGGATGAGGAAGGACTTAGTCACGTTAGTAATGTATTAAAAAAAGCTATAATTTGATTAAATATAAGTCTCAGTCATGACATCATGACTGAGACGGAGGTGTCCTCCAGGTGGCAAAGGCCCGCCCCAGGGTTATAGGGCCACTGGTTAGTTTAGTTAGTTTAGAATGCTGTAATTTATGATAAACTTGTAGTATTAACTAATATATAATATATAAAGTATTATGAAAAAGAATCAACCACAGTCATCACATTAATTTTAAAAAAATCAGTAAAACAGTTCAATAAAGTATATATTATATTTGCTGTATAATTTATAGCGAATTTACGATGAGCGCCCAACCATCATATTAATTGAAAAAAAATAGATTGTGCAATTATAATTTGTGCATCTGAAATCATGAATATATCTGTAAAATTAAAAACGAAACAAACGTACAAAAAAATAAACAATAAATCACTTTTTTCTAAATTTTTGTTAACAATCTTAGTCAAATTACTTTCTATGTGGTTTTATATGTAATTATTAGTTCTATGATTATGTTATTACCTATGTCCTGTATATTTTAGTGAAAAATGAAAGAGAGTCGATTAGGAAAATCATATTTTTTAAATTGGTCGATATAGGGAAAAGGTTGAGAGCCTCAGCTCTAAAATATGATACTTAAAATAATATGCAATATAACACAAATAACTACACAAAACATGTATAATATTTTAATTAAGTAAATTATTGATAGCTATTTTAGCACATTTTATTTAAAAATCTACATATTTCATTTTTTTATGAATACTAATTTCCATTCTCAGCGTGATAATTACAGACGGGTTGCTGATTTGAATATTATACATATTTATAAAGAAATATTTTTCTTATATTTTGCTAATTATAGACATATATATGCTTAAATATATTTATATATAATGAAATATATACTAAGCCATCTTCTATTTCACAGTTATGTAATAATGGGTTATCGATAATCCCATTCCGTTGAAACTAATATTTAATCCCATCGGACATCATTATAATCCACGAGAAAGAATGTTTCATCGGCTGATAATTGATCAATTTTAATTAGTTTTATTATCTCTTTCCAAATTTTGTACAAAAGTAATTAAAACTTTTCAGAAACTAAGACATACTTAATCATGATGTCGTATTTTTTCCATGAAAATCTTTATGTTTAATAGCCAATGTTGTGATTCATGAGTAATTAAATGTTATATTAAACTCATATAAATAGCAAACTAAGAAATAAGAAAAAATATTACTGCAAATAGGGACGATGATTTTAACTAATGCCTTTGACATTTATTTCGTTGGTTAAATAATACGGAAATTTTAGCGACGATATTTTAAAAGAGGAAAATATTTTCTTTTTGACTGTTGTGAATAGTAAATATGAATATACAAGGGAAGGCTTCTAATGAGTAGATGTTATTCAAACATCACGAAAAAACTCGAAGGGAAAATGAGGGCAACGAATAAACTTTTTTATTCCCGAGGGCAAGAGAAATCTTATAAATACAACTTTTTTCCAAAACAAAATATTTATGTATTTTTCCAATATTTGATTTAAAAAAACAAAACATTTAATATTATTAATATTTTTTTCACGTATTACCTAAGTTTGATTTATTATTTAACTTTTCTACGCTAAAAATAAAATTAATAGTCTATATTCTGAATCACGACACTTCATTCTTGTGTGAAATAGTCGATTGATGAACTAAATTTGATATAATAATATTTAGACCTCACTACATAATATATACAAATTTATAGAAAATATCTAACGAACAAATCGAGGCCGGTTTGAATTAGGTATTAAAATTAGCAAAACAATCAGAGTGATTTACCAATTACTCAGTAGTAAATGTAGCCTACGCCACTGATTGTGTCTGACCCAAATGTTTGGTAATATAGCAAGATTTATTAGGTCGCAATGTTTCAACACTGACGTTACATTAATTAGCTTCTGCAATCAACATACAATATGACGCTAATTGTTTAAGGCAGTTCGTGCAAAGTATTTGATGGTAGCCATGCTTATGCAAATGAGATATTATTAATAATATATAACTATAAATTAGAAACGTCTTAGAATGTGCTAAACATTATAAACCAGCTCTTCAAGTAATATATTATTAAAATGTCTCAATTTTATTTTTTAATAATATAATAAAGCATATATATATATAAAAGAGTCGAGTGTTGTCGCGTGCCGGTATTAGACGTGGTGGCGATGGCGGCTGGGCATGGTTTCGTAGATTCTACGGAACTATGAGCAGCCAGGCCGCTATTCGGGCCAATTAAATACGAACTGGCCCTAGCCTCGTCTGATTCTTATTGTTACAATCCGCGCATTGACATCGCGGCTTCCGGGCTTATGGCTGGCAACCTGACCCGTATTCGAAGAGCCAAGATAACCTGGAGAACGTCCGTCCACAGTCATGACATCATGACTGAGACGGAAGTGTCCTCCAGGTGGCAAAGACCCGCCTCAGGTTTATAAGGCCACGTAAATAAATAAATAAAAATAAATATGTGTATGTATAAATTAATTTATAAAATCGACGAAGAAATCATAAGCAAATATTTCAGTTATGTACATAAAAAAGCTATATACCTGAGGGTTAATTAAATTGGGATGTTGTTTTGATGTTTTCCCAAATTAGCTAATAGAAACGTTAAATATGTTTGTAGAGAATTTTTGGCCTGTTTACAGAATAATCGTTTATTTTGTTTACGGTAAATATCTAATAATGTAATATAAAAATACTATGGTCAGGATTAAGATTATTACCCTGAAAAAAAATCTTTTTAAAGAAGGATTATATTTTTTCTGAATCAAGTATGTAATTAAGCGGAAAACAGAAGCAATTTATTATAAAACGAAGCCGCGATGCATATTACAATTTATCCGGAGAAAATTCCATAAATAATACAAAGCATTATATATAATTTATATGTGTACTCAGGTAGAATTTAAATTAGTCCAAGATGTGCTTTGAAGATTTTCTACGTTTCTCTTTGATCTGAATCTGATTCCAATTAATCAAAAACCCGGTAATTTCCACCGGGTGGCATTTTATTGTGCTCGAGCTGAGATAACATCTCCAGTTATGAATAAAATAATTATGATGATTGAATTAACTGTCGACGGAATGAATTCACTATACGCTTTTTTTTCTTCGCTCACGTATTCCAAACGAGACAAATTTTTAACGTTTTTTTGGGGTCAAATTTTATCGCCATGTTATGAAAATTTTCACCATAAACGAGGGTTTTCCTTCCTACTGCAAAACGTTTTCCGATACGTGCGGCTTATGTATGGAAAGTATGAGGGAAATGAGCAAAGAGAGCGATGTGTGTACTTTATGTGGAACCAGTGTCCTTGTTACTGACTGAATTTAGATACGTGATTTTTTTTTGGCGGCCGTCTTATGTGAAAATGAGGAAACATACGTCTGGACAGTAACCGAGAAATTGGATTTTATTTTTTACATAATGTAAAAATATATATCCACATTTTTATTTTCATGTTATCAAATCCATTACAACACGCAGTAGTAAAACAATTCTATTTAATAATTTAATATAACAAACATCACATAGAAATTATTACGTAATTTAATTTTATTAGAATATTTAAATTAATTAACATTTGACTTTATTTAATCCTTTGTACGTAGAATTTTTGCCCCGCTTTAATATTCCGTCTATCCATTGGCCACACACGATCGCGCATAATCCAAAATGTGGCCCATCAGACCCCACAGTCAAAAACGGAGGTCGTATCGTAAAAGGGGTTTCAATTTAACTTTTGAGGCCTCACTCTGGCCAAATGTGTATTGTGTCCCGAGGCCCACGTACCACACAGCCAAAGAGCACAGTGGCAAGCTGGCCCCGAGCCAGTTGGCTACGTGGACACAATCAACTGGGCTGGCCTTTAAAAACACATACTTTCGGGACGGTTAATTAAAAACGATAAATCAAACACCATTGTTGACCTATAACCGATATTACGCGAGCCGTAAATGTTACAAATCCTATACCATTTATGTGGACAAATAAAAGAGTTGAAAGCAAAAAATACATATAGACACAAAAAAATAAATAGCCAATTAATCTCTCAAAATATATAGTACTTTCTGCATCAATAACTTTTTCCATATTATTTAATACATTATTTATCTTATTTACTGACTGAATTTAATTTGTGTACGCTTTTAAAGTGTACGCTGGTATAATATTATGAGACAATTTAGAAAATATATTTGAATATTGTATTACATACGGGTGTTCTTAAATGTAGTACAATTTTTTATGAAAATATCAAACAAGTACGTCGCTTCTGTGACCAATATTGATAGATAATTGTGGATTAATTAAAAAACAACTTTCCTAAAGCCAAAAAAATATCATTTTTAAATTGATTGGTATACACATGTGCCAAGATACATCAGATAAAGAAATCGCATTTTGTTCAATTGCAGTAAAAAAAGTCCAAAAACATAATAAGTAAATCACTAAATTCCTTTTTTCTGCCCTTATCTCTTCATATTAAACCTTTGTTATTGATGTTATTAATGATTTTAATTTGGAAAACTTTTCTCTGTTGACTTTTGTTTTCATAATATTCCATAAATGTTTGATGGGTTTTAAAACAGGACTAAAACCTGGCTATGACAATATTGGAATATTAAGTTTTTCTATTAACTCTTTGACCAGCAAAAATAAGAAAGAAAAATGTTGGATATTTTTTCCCGAAACTATGGTAAATTATTAAACAAAACACTTTTATCGTTTTAGCCCGATGGCGTAGTGCAGAATCATCGTCCTGGAAGATGCAGTTGTTTATATTAGATAAGGATTGTTCTATGGATGGAACAAGGTCCTAATTCATGATTTTTTTTATAAACTTCTGCATTAAAGGTTCCATCGCCGAATACTAAATATCTAAATCCATAGTAAGAAAAGCATCCTCGAACGATTTTTCTGAATGAATGCTTCAAAGTTCGCATTTTTCTTCAAACTTTCTCCTGTTTAATTTCTTACATGCCGAATGCCATGCCAGCTAAACAAGCTAAATTTGCTTAACCAGAAGATAATTTTCCTCGAGTCCTTTTTAGTCCAGGTCCGGTAAACTTTTGCCCGTTACAGTCTTTTGGAGTGCATTTGTTTCAGAAGTGTTTTTTTTGCTGCTGATCTTGCCATAAAATTATCTTCCTTGAGCCTTCTCGGTACCGTCTAGACACTGGCTTCGATTCCTCGACCTCCAATGAACTCTCTTCTTATATTTACTGCAGTTTTGAATCCGTTGGCTGGGAAAATCTTTTAAAAGACGATCTGATGAAGCGGTTATTTTACACTTTGGTCCTGTTCCTTTTATGCAATGTACAGACTTACATTTTTTGGAATTTCTTTATAAATTCAGTCACTGTAGATTGACTAAACCCCATCAATGCTGCAATTTTGCGGATGGGTACCTTTAATTACCTTATATATAATAAATAAGGTTGCAATTTTCGTTTTGTGATATGAGTTCATTTTTTTCATGTCAAATGTTCTCTTTTATTTTCAACTATTTCCATCACTTTATCGAAATATAGAACATAAACTTCTGATAAAGTAGTGAATTAAAATGGTACTTTATATAAAATAAATCATACCCTCTCCCTCTGATCACGTGTTTTTTATGAAAACTAAGAAATTAATCTGTTTTTGCCTGGTGGATTTCAATGAATGTTACTGTATATAATTTGCTAATCAATTTTGATTTACGTTTTTCCAGATGTTGAAAAAAATCAAATTTTTTCATGACTCATTGCAACAATTTGATTTTTTTTACTTACGGTGTAAAAAAAACGTAATTCTGCTGATGCCACATATCTTTAAAATCCGAATTCGCCACACATCAGTTATCATCGATTTATAAAGAAACTACTTTTCTGTAACCTCATTTCCAGTGTTATGTTTATAGAAATACGGCTTAATAATTTCACGACTGCACGAAGGAGGCATGAATGTATATAATATTAACGAAAGAATGTGTTTGTTTAAATTAATGACTAACTCTAACCTTCACATCTGCCAAAGTTCATAATTCTACAAAGTTTATAGTCTTTTTAAAAGCTTTTCTCATTTTTCTAATTTTTTAACTTTAATTTTAACAATAAACTAGTTTATTTTATACGCAGTATCCATATTTGCCAATCGCAAGATTGATAGATAAAACATTTTTTTTAAATTTGCTATTATTATCTTATTAAGACATTAGCAATAATTTTTTTTCAACAATCAATTTCGTAATATATATGTATATGTGATTGATAGTTCAATGTTACCATTAGTTTTTTTTCTATGCAATAATACAAATTATACTTATTTATATAAGAAATGTTCACTGTTTTTAAAATTCCATATACAAATATATTCATAAAAATGTATTATATTTCAAAGAAAATTTATGTAAATAAAAAAATGTAATTTATATACATATAAAATTTGCAAAGGGTAGATGAATTAATTCTAAGAATAAAATATAAAATTCAAGCAAACGATGGTAAATTGGTTATATCTTTATAAAAAAAATATGAAACCTAGATTGAACCTGAGTAATTTAAAGTTTTGTAAGAATCCTTGTTATAAACTCTTCGCTCTATGGATGTAATTTTCAAGAAAATCCAGAGTAACATACTGCTGCCAGTACTACTTTTCTGTAAAATTTCAAAATTATCTTATCCATCTGCAGATTCTGATTCTACTTTATTTATTCGTATCACGAATGTATTTCGATTTATATGCGATTCGTTGATTTTATAATGCGACGCCGCTACTTTCGACGTCGGGCACCACCCTTGAACATAAAACGTGATGAAACCAATGTTTGCTATCTAGTCAGACAACATCACCAGTTTTCCATCGCTCTGCTATAAATCACATTATCTGTTTGAGCTATTGATCCAGTCAATCTCGCTGTATGAAGTCCCCCTACACCCAGAATCAATCGTGTTTTCTAAAATAAAACAACGAACCAACCATGGGTATGAGGATGCGGTTGTTTTTCGATCCATGGCAAATAACGATTTATTTTCAACTCACCTTGAATCTTGTTAGCACTAAATTATTCATGCGTTTTCATTTGCAAAAACTTTATATAACTTTCAGTCCATTTACACAGAACGTATTCTGTGCCCCGAAAGTTTCTTTCCTCCTGTTTTAACTCTCTCTCCCTCTCCCTACTCTTTCAAATATTTTAGGAAATTTAAATTGCGGCGGTTACAAGTTTCTGCATACGTTTGCAATTTTAATAATGTTTTTTTTGCGATAAATTTACAAAATCAGCACAATTTCCATTATTTTTTTTACTATAAACCAATTCAATCGAAAAAATGTTTTTTTTTCTAACAAACAAATCCCCTCAAATATATTATTATTTCAGATATATTACGTACGATACAATTTATTTATTAGGATTTTTTTTTATCTTTCGACAACGAGATCATTTATGATCATTACAAAACAATTGATTATAATGATAAAAAAAATATTATTTATATGTAAGGTAGATTCTATTGAAATATTTTACAAATTTATTCACTTCATACAAAAGCAAAACTTTGTATTCATCCTAGTATATCTTTATGGATACTTTAGTACAGTAGTCGACAAACTATGACCGTTGTGCCAGGGATATTTGTATGTAAAATATCTATGCGTACATCTAAATTGTATTTATTTTTGCGACAAATATTTGTGTTTTATTTTTAAATTTAGTTTTTTATTATATAAGAATGAAACATATTTTGAGCGAGGTTCGGTTACATTGTGGAAACTGCCAATAGCCACTGTTCGAATCTATTCAACTTTTACAATTATCAGTGTCGCACTCTTCACATATTTGCATAGAACCTTCACGATCCAATCACTCATCAAATTTCTATTTGATCCTGTCGACCCGCTTAAAAGCACGCTCAACTCACTCATTTCGTATATCTTAATTAAAATCACCATCAATCACAACTGTTATTACTATCAAGAAAGAAGAAAAGTAATATACATGAGGAATGTAAATATAAATTATATCACAAAAAATGTATTAATGAAATTAAAATGCTTATAAATATATTTGATTGTCTCCCTCTGATTTTTTAATGTTTAATTTTATATTAATCAAAAGGCGGTAATTATATGAAATAATTAAACATTTCCTTGATATCTGTGAATTTTTGTCGGGAAAGGCGCAATTTGCACAACCGCCAATTCCGGTTGTCGTATCCTTTCGCTCGTGAGAGAGGGCTCGGGGTGATATCTGACACAGGAATTTCTTTCATTGGGCCACGCCTTGAAAAGTTGGATTGGAATAGTGAAAAAAGTGGCGCCGCCGTCGGATTTTCAACTACGCTACTAGGGAATTTAATATGGGGGCATGTGCGGTTACTATTGCCGCCGAGCATTCCGACGCGTGGCCCCACTCAGCATGTTCGACACGTTGTCCTTTGCCATGTCGCGGGCCAAAGTGGCGTATCCGCCTAAAATAATACGTGCCTTTGAATGCGACATATTGAGTGTGTCAAGATATGCTTAAGAATTGAGCTACAGGTAGGTCGCTTGAATGTTAAAATAGCGGATAGAAATCATGTAGAATTCTAATTAATATTTATTTTTGGCCTAAATAAATATGTAATTTTACAAAATCCGTTTTATTTTTAATATTATTGTGAAGTAAAAAATAAACAAATCATAGATATGCGGACGATACGACATTGATAGCCACTAACGAAGAAGAAATGGCCGATCTACTCAAAAAAGTTATCTGTAAAAGTAAGAAACTAGAACTCGAGATCAACATTACTAAAACCAAGCTGATGATAATCGACAGGAGTAATCAGCTATCCATACATGTTAATCTTCCGGATCTAGAGAGGGTTGAAGTTTTTTTTTTATCCCGGATCACTACTTACGAGTAACGGAAATTGTGAGTCGGAGATAAGAAGGCGAATA
>JAGXCT010034537.1:54854-68657 GCA_022495035.1 Philopotamus ludificatus
AGAAAGCTTTTAAAGCTTTAACGTTTAAAGTCCTTATTTAGATTTTGTTTGGCTGAAAAGTATATTAGATTACTGCTAATTATATAAATGTTTCTAAACCATTTCTGAAGAAATTTATTTTATGAAAATAAATCTTATACTAACATTTTAGAAGCATTAATTCTGCACTGTTGTGTGAAAGGTTTAGTGAGTTATCCCTGCGGCGTTTCGCCGTACGTGTATTCGACAAAGGATATCCTTATTACTCTACATAGATAATCTATTCATTTATATAATTTAAGCATGGATAAGAAAAAAAATCGTCCGTGTATTTTCTTATCATCTCCCGCTTTAATCAAGCGTCTCGAAAAAAGGAGTCCTCATGTTTCGGTTTCCAATCAAAAATAATGATTGCCGTGATCAAAGGCCGAATGACGACCCTTCCCATGTAAGACTGAAAAACCAATTTGGAAGAAGCAACGGTCAATAAGGCTATATTATCTTTTAAGCAGAAATAAATAAATTCGGGTCCCATGTAACCTTTGAAAGCGAACATGCTCCAGTAAAAATTATTAATGTCTAGAATATTTAAAGCGACATATCTCCGCTCCGAATCTAATGTGAGTAGGGTGTTTATTATGTGTGTGTGACTCTGTTTTCCGACAAGATGATACAAAGTAGCTTTTAGAATTTGGTTTGCTGGGAAATCGAAGCAGCTGATGGAGTGGAAGTACGGAAACCGGAAATAAAACTAGGACATTTGTGCAGTACGAGTTTTAAATTAAGGCTTTCAAACTACAAACTATTTATAATAAAATTGATATTTAATGAAAACTTTTTACAAAGCTAAAGTAATATATTTTATAAAAAATAAATACTAGCTTATTTATTTAAATATCAAAAATGAATAATCTTTTTTTTATTTTTATTATGCACAATGAAAGAATTTAAGTTTTTTAATAAATGGGTAAATATGTTATTAAAATTTAATATTTATTAGAATAAAATTAATAGTCTATTTATTAAACTTTCGAGGTATACTCAAAAATAAACAACAATAAAATATAGAAAATGGTTTCATAAAAGTTTCAATTTTATTTCAATATGGATTAAGAACAAACGAACCTTTAGGAAATATTTATTATATGAAATAATTCTGTATATTCTAAGTCTAGACGAACATTAATTAACTTGTGTCTGTTTACTGAAACATTTACTGCAAAGAAGATTGCAAGTTAAAAAAAATCAGAGCACAGACTTTAAATACTCCTTGTTTTTAATTATAGTATGTACACTACAATGCAAACAATAGTCATGAACTTACATATTCAGGGAAACTCTCATCAGCAGACTCAGACAGAGAAGTTTTCATTAATACGCTTACGTCCATTGAGTTATAATCCTCAACTATTCCACAACTTCATTTTATTGTAATAAATCTATAAGTTTTCAATATATCAAAATATATTGATTCTAAAAATATCGATAATATATCATCCTGCCAATTTTCGCTCAAAAAAATATTATTTTTGAAGGACGGCTGAGCAACGAAGCGATTAGATCTGTGTCGAAATTGGTCTCTTTGTGTTCGCTGATGGAATATTTGAATGTTCGGCGACTTTCGGTTGTCACTTTCTACCCACCCACCCCCAGAGCAGCTCACATTGTTGCGACAGAATGCGGTTCCGCATCGCCGAAATAGCCGGGAATCACGACGTGCCTATGGTACGTGCCGAGGTATGTCGCCATGTCATAACCGCTCCCGGATCATTGGGCGCGGGAAGGGCACGCGAAATGAGCTCGGGGAGAAAAGCTAATCATGCAAGGGCGCAAGATAGCGGATAGATAACACGAAATGTCTCATTTATAGCGAATTTTCTAAAAAAAAGAAATTGGAAATGGATAATAAATAAACGATAATAGACAAACAGTTAAAAAGCTCTCCGATAATTTAATATAGATAAAATCATTTCACTGATTAAATACCAGATTACTATATAAAAAGTAAATAAATCAATTTATTGTTACGCAATCCCCGAGGAATACTAAGTATGTAAGTGTTTTCTACACACAAGAGGCTGACGAACTCCATTTGAAAAAATAAATCGGCTTGATCGACTCCATTGACGGACTGAAAAAGAGTGAAAGTATACGGGCATAACACAGTCGTTATTCAAATTCGTGTTATTCAAAAATAAAAACTACAACAATTTAGTACCAAAATATTATTTATATTAAAGTTTATATAAATTGATTAGAAACCTATTATTTTTTTTGGCTAAGTTTATACTCGTCCCTTAACCGATCCGTTACGGTCGTTTGAATACAACTATAAAAGATCTTGACATTTTATATTTAAATGGATTATATTAAGAATAAAAATGGTTATGCTTGATATGTCATAATTTGGCTCATATTTTAGAATTTTTAACTAATCAACATGACGCTAAACGACAACGCTCTCGGTAATGTCTCGCCACAGATCGAGCTCTCGCAGCACTTGTCACTCGCACTCGGCACATCGTGCCAGATGCGAACGAGAAAAAACATCCCATCCAGTGTAACAAAAGCGAATATTGTTGGTTTCATTATTTTTCTCAATAAATATATTTTTTTTTTGACATGTAGGATTTATATTAAAAGAGTTATTCGAGAAAAATCAAAAATTTGGGATGTCGACGCTAAGTTAAGCTAGGTTAAGCTTTCATCAACAGAGATGCAAATTCTGTTATACATATATATATATATCATCATCATCATCATTTGCCAGTCACGAGGCTCTCACTTGCTGAGGGCATGGACCTTACCAGACTCTCGCATGGTAGTATATACAAGGGTAATAATCACTTGCGACCGGCTACTTGAGACTTGTTTTGGGCAGATGTGCATATGTATGCCTGTGTATATCTATATAGGTGTATTAATGATCCCAACTGGCTGCGTCATGTGACTCTGCTAAAGCAGATAACGCATTAAGAAAGAACAAAATGAATGCAGGGAATGACCCTCTACTTGCCTGGACACAGTTGAGAGGCGGAAATCCAATCTAAACGCCGAAGATGCCATTCAATGTAGCAATGGCCAAGGAAATTCTTTATAAAAACCGCATGCCAAGACGATTCCCCACTTGTTGGACACGAAAGGGGAGCCCTCACGTCACGTGCGAGACTCAGGTTCCTTTGGCCTCGACTGCCATTCGAGAGTTTGGTAAGGCCCATGCCCTCAGCAAGTGAGAGCCTTGTGGCTGGCAAATGATGATGATGATGATATACATAAGTGGCCTTCTAACCCTGAGGTGGGTTTTTGCCATCCCAACCCTGATGCCAGGATTGTGATGGTCGTCTTCCAGGTTATGTAGGCTCTTCAAATACGAGTCAGGTCGCCAGCCATGAGCCCGGGAGCCGAGCTGTCAACGCACGGATTGTAAATATAATACTTAGACGAGGCTAGGCCAATTCGTATTTAAATTACGAATTAATCTACGAAACCACGATTGTGCCAACCGTCATCGCAGCCACGTCCGACACCAGCCAACACTCGGTATAAGGAGCTATTTAATTATCCTATTTAAGTATCCTACAGATAAGAATATATTTAAAACAAATAAAACGTTATAATAGATACAGCAGATCAAAACGCATAGTACTAGTTGACGTAAAAACAAAAGATTATAAGAATGAAATAAATAAATTGTTAAATGATGTTCATTTTGCAGTAAATATTAAACATTAAATAATTGCTAACAAAAGTCAGAAATTCTAAACACTTCCTGTAAAAGAGCCATAAAATATTTCGAATAAATAGTTTTATATGCACTTTCCGCATTTTCCCAAAAACTCCCCAAGGTCTGATTTTTTTTTGTACCTAGTATCTAGCCAAAAAAAAATATTTTAAAAAGCTAAACGTTGTAAAAGTTACATCCAACAGATCAAACGCGTTGTCGGCTAGATTGTGATATGCGCGCCTCGGACATACACAAAAACGCTTTTAACTTGGAATCCAAGAATCCCGTAGGCAATGCGATGTCCAATGGCGCGCCCTAAAATCAAAATGATCGTCAGAGAGGAAACACGTCTTAACCAAGAAGAAAGCTATCCTAGGCTCCTTAGACGCTCACAAAGTTGGAGAATCCGCCTGATCAAGAGAGGTTACTAGTATAAAGAATAATCCTTCAATATTAAGACACATTGGCATCATCCACAGACACACGTCTAAATTATTTCAATGTATCCATCGTCGAGTTTATTTACAATATTAGGTTGTTTCATTAGTCTGCTTTTTTTGTTGTGGTTGAAAAAATCATAAAATGAATTACGTTAAAATTTTAATCAATTACAATTTCTCCATTTTTTTGTACAATCATTTTGCATATGTCTATAGTCTTTAATAATATACATTTTTGTTTTATATTGTTTTCCGCTTAAAACATGTTACAAAGATCAAACAAGTTTATGGTGTGCTATCCAGAGAATGTGGTAGCTGAAAAAGATAATAAACAAAATCTACTGATTTTTCTTTTGTCATTGAAATATGTGGGCGAGCGTAGTCCTGGTGTAGAATTACCCTTTCTTGACTTATAAGGGCTAGTCGTTTTAAAGTCAAAGCCGCTTTCAAACTATCTAGCTGAGCACAATAAATGTCCGTCTTAATTGTCTGTAATAAAATATAAAATAATAAAATTATATTCTTAAAGTGCAATCCCGTTCTTGGAGTAGGAGTAATGGGTTAATTAGCGCTCAACCACTGTGTCTTACGTTTTGTACTGACGTAAAAAATCAAGTAATCTCCAGTCCCAACACAATTAAAAAAATATTCATTCTGTTCTCTAATTAATAATGATAATGCGAGCTTTACAGTTGACAATTTATGAGGTATCCATATTTCGCAAGTTGACACATTTTTCAAAATTTTAAATGCCCATAAACTGAAGTAGAAGGCATATTGAGTATCTGTGCTTAGTTTCAGTCTTGTCAATTTCTGATCTACTTCGACAGCTACTCTAATATCGCCCCTTAAATCACTTTAGGCCTACCAGACATTTAATACTTTCTTAGTTTTATTACTATTGTCGCAACTTGAAACGCATAAAGCCTAATAAAGCGTAACGAAATATCTTTCATCTTCACTCCTTTTAAGGGTCGAAAATACTAAAAAAAATTATCTCGCTACTAAAGAGAACCACAGACACTACCATAATTGATAAACACCGAAAAAATACTATAGTTTTAAAGCAAAACTACTATTATATAACTATTTTATCCGATTTAAAACGCGTTATAAGAGCTAGGTATCTATACTTATGTATAACAACTACAATATGCATTTGACACGTTACGTGTTCGTTTCAGATTTATTTGGGAATATTTATACCCAGAAGCTCTATTTTATTTAGCAATATATAAACAAACCATCTCTACGGGTCTAAAATATATTATCTGAATTGATTTTGAATGAAATGTAAAGTGCATAATTTAATATAAAAATATTAAAAAACAATAATCTGAAAAATTTGAAAGCGTATATACGAAGTTTTATTTCATAATATTTCAATTTGATTTTGAAGACTTATTTATTATAAAAAATAATTAACTAATAATAAACAAATTAAATATATGTTTTTGACATGACGTGTATTTTAATAGGAGGAAATATTTCAATAGCGTTATGTCAACTCAATTCACAGACACCTTTGTAATTGGAACTAGGGTCATGATTTGTGTCCTGTCCTCAAAGGATGCTTAAAATTGATGTCACTAGGATTTATGTTCCGTGAAACCAATATTCCTTTATGTGTAAATTAGACAAACAATTATAAATTAAATTCACACAATGTTCAATGGAAACATATCATTGATATGGACATAGGGAATTAAATTATATGTGTGCTATTGTTCAATTATTAATATGTAATACCTAATAAAAGGTTCGATTTGTATTCTACATGTATGCAATATATAGTTATTAATAAATGTATTAGCATAAAAAAATTAGATTATAATATAAAAACGACATATTTCTTTGCGGATCTAGTTATAATGGGGTTTCTTTGAGAATTTCTCTGCTCTAACTAAGATTTTCATTAGAAAGGAAAACTTGACGTAAAATATAATAGCTTTCAGTCGCGTTTACAGTACCTGCACATGCACATCGCCCTTTGTACTACCTGCCGGAAGACACTGAAATGTACGACAGACCCGCTGAGGTGAATTCGAAAACCATTTCCGTTTAATAAAATAAAATAATAATAAAACTAATATTGGATTAAAATAATCCAGCTTTAATATTTTTCACAAAAAACGAATTCACCATTTACTCCAGTATGTATAAATTGAATCTGTACCATTATTTTGTACCTTTTTTGCACAGCTGGTACGTTTTGCATGAATCACCAGTGGATGTGTAAAAATTAATTTTAGTTTTTCATAATACATAACTTCGCTACAATAAATTTAATATATTTATATACGAATATACAATTTTCAAAAAAATGAATAGATTAAATAAAATTACTTTACTAAGGAAATATTTATAAAGCTTTTAATTGAAAAATGAAATTACGTTCAAACGTCTATATTAGTGTTGATACTTCGAAATTTCTAAAGTTTTAAGTGGCATCGACCTACTTAATTAAGTTATGACAAAATTCGAATTACCAAATTTTGGCAGTGCGGCATTAATTACAATATTGATATATACTATTCTAAAATACTGTAATTTCTATTCGACATTAATATCAGTTTTAATACAATAATCTCAGCGGGATAAAATATGATTCTAATAAAAATTACATACATGTAACAATAATCTCTTTTGAAATGGAAGCTTTCGCGTGATCTTCACTTAAGACGGCCAGAGCGTGAAAATGCGAAGAGTAATTTATCATTGTCGTCTAAGCGCATGAAAAATTGTCGTATGATACTACAAGTCATTATTCTATTTAATAAAATTACTGGCGCTTCTTGCAAATAAGTTAAGTCTTATATAATTTTATTACGAAATTTTTGAAATTTTCTAATACAATTCGTCCCATACTGAAAAGCGCTCAAAAATATTTCTCATATTTTTCGACGTACAAAGTATGAGGACGTTAAGTGTCACTGAAAGCGTAGCTTAGAGTTGTAAAGAGATTACTGTGTCAGCGTAAGAAAGGATCAAGGGACTAAAATTTAAACATTCCACACATAGGGGCTCCATGATAATTTTTGCTATGGTGGGTTTTATGTTTGAAATAAAGCCGAAATTTGGAATAAGAAGTTTTGTTCACCACCGCACTTTTTTTTAAATAAAATAAAATAAATATTTTTAGAATTTGATAAAACATTTTACAGATATATTACTTATTAATTTATAACAAATTAACCGATCCTACACGGCTGCTTGAAACCAACGGCGTCTTCCGAATAGGGTCTTTATGATGTAAAATAAACCCCAACCATTTTAAGTCATGATATTTATTAAATCCTCAGCAATATCATGACTCTTTTTAAAAAAAATGGATTATTCTAAGAGTAAAAATAGTTATTTATGATATGCTTCAAAATTTAATCAATATTTTTGGATTTTTTAACTAATCAATATGACACTTAAATGACAAACGCATTTCATAATGTCCCGCCGCTGAATAAGGACACGCCGCCGGTATTCCGACAGCTGAGTTTTGCCGCACGTGTCAATCGCACGGTTTCACTCGCACTCGGCACATCGTAGCGGATGCGAGCGAGAAAAAACATAGCGTCTGTGGCTACATAAGCGAATATTGTTGTAATAATATTTTCGGAAACATGTTGAAGAATTTGTATACGAAAATTTATAAATATGAATAATATATTACTAAAATTTTATGATCACAGTTTTGTCAACGATCGAATCTTTGACAGAAATTGTTTTAATGATTAATTTTTCTTCTTTTATTATTAAATTTGATAATAAATTATCATTGACATTTTACAGACAGCGAAAACTCAGAGGAAAACTTGATTTAAATTGTTATATATAATTTCTACAGTTACATGCCCCGAATATGTATTTTTCCTTTTAAATAAAACACAGGTTTATATAAACTCAGCGCTCACTCCGTACACCTCGATATTATGGATTACATATTGATGAATTATTTTATTCTGTCATTTATTTTTTCAATGCTTTCCCATCACTCACTTCCACGTCTATTGTTTGGTAAAAGCCTTCTCGTTGGCATTTTTTCCAACATTTGTTTGGTCTAATCGATATGCTGTCAACCCTCCGTAGCCATTCGGCCCTGTATCTCTACATGTAGACAACCGGTGGACAATAAACCGGGTTAAGAGAGAAAGCCTCACGAATCCGGAGATAGATTGCCCAGATATGGTGATTGATTCTCCCCTTTGTGCTCGGTCAAAACCTTAATGTACCGTTAATGTGTAGTCTTCGTAGATTATGCCGGCCCATCCTAAAGCACCACGGATAGAATTTTTGATGCGGAAACGTTTCTTCGGTATGCAAAAGTTACTGGAAACTCTTCAACAATGTGCTTTTGTCGCAAGTTTTCGAAGGAATGTAAAACTACGGCTAAAATTATTCACATTCATCTTATACCATAAACTTGGTAGAATACCCTAAAAAAGAAATGTAACAATTAAATTATAGATTAGAATTATTAGCACCAATCTCGTTTGAGTACTGTTGATGATTCCGTAATAAAAGTTTATAGCATGGTATTTGGCCGTATAAAATCACCGGATTTGAAAATAATGAAAGGCTAAAATTTATGAACTGTAATAAAAGAAAAGACGTAAAAAAACGTTGGGTTATGAATAGAGCGTGTCTTCTTATTTTTTTAGATGTATAATATTTTAAATTGTATTATTATATATATATAATTATTTTTTTGAAAATAAAAATATACATACTCATTTGTAATAATTATGTACTATTTAAATGTTTGAGGGATTTTTAATAAATACATTTTTTTAAAGGATGCAGAGTAAAAGAGATTTCTAGATAGCTATATTATGTAAATACGTGATCTAAACTTACGCCATGTGTAAATGTGAAGGTAAACTAAAAAACCGTGTAAAAGCAATAAATTATCGATTTTTTATTGAATTTTCAGAAGCGTAATTACGAGAAAATTAAATACATACTTTTGTATAAAGAGAAACTTAGCTAAATCAATTTGATTAAATTAAAATTTACTCGTATTAGTTAAATTAGCAATAAAACATAATTTAAAATGCAAATCAGTTTAAATAAATAAATAAATACGCATGGCATATTTCAACCTGTCACTTTTATTTAATACCACTTTATATAAGCGAATTGCATATTAATATAATATTTAATAATATACGGTTAAGTCATAGCATCACGCGATTAATAGGTTTCGAAGGTTTTCGCCCAAGTCAAGAAAAGTATAATATTTTTTTCAAAAAAACATTTTTGGCAGAATATATGTTTTAGTTCCGAAGGGTAGGTGAACATAACATAGATCTATGTATATAGTCAAGAAAATAATATTTATTGGACATATTGCACATAACAGAATCAACGTCTTTTAGACCTTTTATTTTTTTCTTGAATTAAAGTTTAGCATGCAATATTATTATTCACTGCATTTTTAACTTTTGCAGATCGTTAAGGATCAGTGTTTTGGGCTTCGAGGCCAGCTAATCCATCAGCAGATCATATTTAAATATTCATTCATCTTAGCAGTTTCAAATTACTCGGGTTGGATGTTCAAATAATTCCTCTTCTTCTAAAAAAACTTCTTTTCGCCCGTCTTCAAGTTCCATCAATACATTGTTGCTTATTTCCACTGAATGACTGTTAATCAAACTAACGAAATCCTCTTGCTTTCGATTTAAATTTAGTTCTTCGGTCATTTCTTAACCCTTTCAATGCGGCGGGTCTAAACACAATTCTGCATCTGAGTGCGGCGCCGTTTTGTACCAAATTATTTTTTTGGCGAGGTAAATTTGTATTCACCGTTTACCGCTATTTTAGACCATTTTCCTATAAGAGATTTATGCAAACATGTTGATTAGAATATGCTCTTCCATCTCAACTAAAAAAATAAACTCGATTCGCTTTATTTTCGTAATAATAAATCGAACAAAATATCAATTGCTCAAACAGAGAGAGATTAAAGCGAAGCATCTGTGAATCAAAATCAAAAACAGAATATTTTTATACCATTACATCCGTACACGTGTACGTGGAACATAATATTACGTAGAACACCCTTAACAGCTTCAGGCAAGATACGTCACCGATACCACTACTGCGAAATTTGAATCGTACTATTCATATTTACATGATAGATGGTTCCTATAGATTTCTTGCGATATGTATGTTATTGTTAAGCTGTGTTTGTGGCTGATTTTTAAAACAAACACCATCACTTAACTCGGTCTAGTTTACATGTAACGACAAGTTAAAGTTTTAAAGAATCTCGCGCATGTACGACATGCGGCCGCACCCTGGACACTATTTGTATGCGCATGTACGTCATGCGCCCCGCATTGAAAGGGTTAAAGATCTTGAATACCTGAGTCAACTTCTTCAGTTGGTGTACTATTCTCTTCAACGAAGCGAGAAAAGAAATTATTTCATACGTTACTCATGGTTGATATTGCAACTTCACTCTAAGCATCACCAATTTTTTGAACAGCTTTATACATGTTGTACTCTGCAAAATTGGTTTAACGATTTTCCGTTCTCTTTATCAATAATTTTAACAGCTTTTCTGAATGTATATCATAGGTATGTATCACCCCTTGCTCTGTTGATTGAATAATAGAGGTTGTATTCGGAGGAAGAAATATTATTTTCATATTTTTATTATCGCAAAGCGTTTTAATTAGTATTTTTTTAATCGTATAAATCCTAAATCGCATAAGTCTAGGACTGCCTATATCTATATCTGCCTATATAGGTACAAAATAACTTTTCGAATAAATCCTTGTTAATATAAATAAATTAATCTAAAAGATCAATAAATTATATGTTTATTAAAGCGGAATAAAATTGAGTTAAAATATTAGACGTAAATGAAATCAATAAAAGGGCTGATATCAGACTGAATAGCTGACGTCGACCAAATTGTGTAATGAAAAGCGGCCTGAAAGAGTTTTTTCTTATGACCTGACAGATCGATTTATTGATTAATATATTATTGATAATTTTATTGTCAATTTTTAAATAGAAATAGCAAATATATTTTAAAAATAAATTATGTATGCCATAATTTATTCATATCTACGATGGCACCAGATAAAGGCGGACACGTTTTCTATTCAAATCTGAACCTCGACTGCACTGCGCGAATTGAATTTCTTTTGCGACAGACACCAAGATGTCTCCGGGTTTTAGTCAAGAGACCAGGTCTACTGCTGACACTCGAGACTCTGATTCACTTGACCTACTTGCCGGCTGCACGATTCCCAGGGGACTTATAACTATTACATGCTGCAATTTGCAATTGGGCCTCAGGTTGTCAAGCCCTCGGTTTCTGCCCTTGATATGCTAAGTGTCCGGTAAGAATCCCGGAGGAGTTTGACCCTAGTTCTTCGTCGGCGCTCTAATATTAATTGAGTGACAGCGGCAGTGATTGACGTATGTCGTGAAGCCTCCGGGAAATTTCGACAATGCCGACGGGTATATATTATATGTTGAGTTCAGATATTTCCATGAAAAAACATTATTAAACCGACACGATTATTTGTTATATTTGTGTATATATGTTGATTTTTTTTCTTAAGATACGGAAGGTTTTAAGGGATAGTTTGTTCAGGCGTGTTTGAATATAAAATAAGAAAACCTTGTTTTACAAACTGCTTTATATGCCGCCACCATAAGAACTCTCGGTTTTGTTTTCAGACATGATTACATTTTTTCCGGAATATCTTCTGTTTGTATATGAATTGCAAAACAAGCTTTTGAATGTCTATCGTTTATTCATTAATAAATAAATCGATTTTTTATGAAATAATTTCAAATGAATTTTATTATAAACCGGAGGTTTAGCAATGGCGTGGGTCTGATAATATATTTTCTACCCTCGGTTGTTTATTCGAGTAGAGGTCGGATAAATTGTAGATTCAATTGCGATATTTGTTTAGGAGAAAGTATAAGAAGCTTGCTTGAAAATTTTCAACCTTTACTATTATATTATCATGAAAATCTTTGCAATCACCCAAAATATAAAAAAAATACAAAATATATTTTTACCTAATAAATATAAATTGATACAATTAATTAAAAATACGTTCCAGAAATATTTGTATTGATCCGACGATGGAAGACACTTTATAACTTTTAATCTAATAACGCTCCATTGCTTTCATCTAACCAACCATAAAAATAAAGAGTTTATTATATTATACTATGAACTCAGATTATACTATAAATTTTTAAAATTGAATCAATATCAATTACTTTTATGGGTCAAGAATCAAGCAACATATATATTATATTTACACTATTAAAGAGAGGATTATCGGCGATGACGATTTCTTCTATTAATTATAACCGATTACATATTATGGCGATTATTAAATATCACAAGTATAAGACTTATACCCCTTGCCAAGGTCCTCGAGAATTTCTGATATTATTATCTATTATATATACCGTCCATTTTCCGTATATTCTGCGCCAGAAAAATACGTCATACAATATTATACTTTGGATGGTAATAACGTGTCCACTTGCGTTTCTTCTAATTCACTTCTTTTTCTGTAATGCTCGGCAATCCGTATTGATCCTGTGCGGCAAGACGTGACCTTCCTTCGGATGAAATGTCACCAGGACTTGCCGTCTAATGGATACATGTACACGTGTATAGACGAAACTTGGCATGTGGGGGTACACGGTGAATATTTTCGTGAAATAAAAACACCATCGGAACAGAGGCATGGAGATCAAAGGTAGAGAGGGATTAACCGTCTTGTGTATGCTAGGCTTCGGGTTTAATCTTCGGTCTCAGTGTATGTACCGGCGTCCCTTAAGCCTCCAAATTCCTACAATCAATAAAAAATATCAGCTTCTATACTAAGTAAAAGTTTTTTTGTATACCGTTTTTTATAAAATAATAGAATATAGTTAAATTATTAAATATAAATAATTTGTCTATAATATGTAAAGATGAAATATAATATTAGATAATAATTTAATTAAATTGTATAAAACACTGCGTAAAGAACAGCATCGTAAAGTGCTTAACTGACGAATCAATTCTGGCTTATCGTGAACCTTGAAAAAACGAAATATACGACGTATTCTCCCAGTGGTGTCCAGGGTTGAACAACAAAGCTGAAAGAAGGATTTATCCAAAAGAGCAGACAATCTGAATCTAAATACAGCTCCCAGAGCTTACAATAAAATGTTTTATATTATTATATAATAATATATGCAAAGTTTGTACATAGGGTAAACTCATGATTATCCATGTGTGCATTTTCCGGTTTGTAAAATATCCGTGTATGAATGTTATCGCGTCTAAAGAGGCGGGCATATTGAAAATGGATACCGTCCATATCCTTACAAAACTACCTAATCTTATCTCTCTAATTTAAGCCAAGGATCAAGAGGTGATTTCAATAATGAAACGACATTCTGTAATGGCTTTCTTAAAAAAAATGTATAGAAGCTGATAGCTTGATTAAATTTTGGGGGAAAAAATACGACACTAAATGCCATCCAAAGAATAACTCAATCTTGGTAAAAAAAAATGATCTCAGTATCAATCGTTCGTTCTCCAAAGCAACGTTTACCACATTTTTGAGACAATTCTTTTAGAATATTGAAATCTTTTGAATGTAAACTAGCCCCTGAGACAATTGAAAA
>JAGXCT010034538.1:0-47533 GCA_022495035.1 Philopotamus ludificatus
ATAGTTGACATCAATGAAGAACTCATTGTTGACAAATGATGGTCGATTTATAACAAATACAAGATCATGGTTTTATTGACAAGCAAAGTTGAACGTATCTAAGAATGCCACGTTGGGGTCCACGGTTGTTTGCGCAAAACAAAAAATATGTAAATTTGACGGCCTTAAAGTAAATAATAATTATGATTGAGTTAAAGTTAACTAATTTACAATTTACATAAAACCATTAAATAGAATGTTGTGTAAAACATGTTTTTCTTATTAATTTGATACTATTTATTTATGTTTCTTATCTAATCTATTAAAAAAAAATAGAGTCAGTTCTTAACTTACAACGGTATTACATTACACCACCTTGGGCATATATCGAAACGGTCGTAAGTCAAAATTATTACAAAAAAATGTATTTTATAAGAATATATACTAGGGTTAAATTTTTCCACAAGAACAGTTTCCGAGAAATCTTTTCCTTAAAACATGGTATGGCAGTCAATTTCTAGAAGCTCTTCATTAGGTTAGGGTTCGCCGTGTGAAAAGCTTGTTCCGAATAAATTTTATAACGTCGGGATGAAATTTATATTAGCGGAGAACGTCAAAGAAAATGCATTTCATTTGTAATATATTTATTATTAATAAAAAAAATATATTACAAAATAATTTGTCTTAACATTATCATACAATAGAATTATTGAAGCTTAGTTCAAAAATTTAATTTTACAACGAAATTATAAAATCTCAATACTTTTATAATGAAAATATATTTATGTATCAACACGTAGCATAATTAATAACACAGTTAATTATTTTAATAAATTAAAAAGGATCGACTAAATAAAAATTTTGAATTGATTCGATCAGCCAAGACGCCGGCAACGACTTGATGTGTTTCATGTTGTAGGTGAGTTCAGGCTTACTTCCGTACACGATGAAATGCGAACATATTTTCAATTCGCTCTTTATGGGTGCGTGGAACGGTATGACTTGTTCTAAGAGAGGAATCAATTCGGGGTTCGGCTCTCTCTTCAAAACGATGCCGCCCCCCTCAACGACTAGTTTCATCAACATTTCTTTGCTTATGACAAGTGACGGACTGATTTCAATCTTTTTCTTGAAGTCGCGGAAGTAAAAGTGACATCCGTTGAAGATCGGCGGATAGAGTTTACAACGATTTATGTACGAGAGCCTTACACTCTCGCGATAACCTCCCAAATTGTGTAATTGAAAGTCGTCCAGAAGAGCGAGTTCCGAGGAGCTGCATTTGTCCAACCATTTCGAATTTATGATCGGAATCCCCAACATAACTGCAGATAGAGTATCCGGAGTCATGAAGCAATCATCATTTTGATCGGTTTCAAACAAAACGAACGTAGCGTCTTTGTTCAAAACTTTTTCAATCGTTAGATTTTTGTGATCGACCAGCAAATCGTCCAACAATTTAATTTTTGACTCCGACAATAACGCTGGATAAATCTTGATGTCGAACGTCAAACGTGTTACAAATAGCGATAAAAGTGAAGGAAACTTTTCTTCAATTTTATACTTATTGTAAGTTTTCAACAGCTGTTTTATTTTTTCATCGGCTATATCGTAAGGACTCAATCCATTCACGTTCCGTGCGTTAATATCGGCTCCGTAACTCATCAAAAGTTTGACTGTTTCGATAGCTTTGGTTTTAACGGCTTCGTGCAATGGGGTCTCGTTCATCGGGCCTGGTACAAACGGCATTGCTCCGTGTTCGAGTAAGAGTTTAATTATTTTTATCGAGCCGCTGGAAACTACCTCGTGCAACGGAGTCCAACCCGCATGGTCTTTCGTGTTCGGATTAGCATTTTCTTCAAGGAGTTGTTGAACCCTTTCGTATTTGGAAGCCACACACGCTAGATGCAGCTGAGTTTCGCCTTTACGATTTTTACGCGAGCCCTTTGAAATCCTGGCGATCAAAGAAGACATGCTGACATTGATGGATTCGTCCATATTTACGTTCTCAAGTTTATCAATCGTTACTTTTAATTCTTTCCTTGGCAATTTCTTGCTTTTAACGATGACGGGTGCTGGTTTTTTTGCTTTTGGTGATGGCATTTTATTCTTCGTTGCTGGATTTTTAATCGCATCGTCAATTTTGTCATCGGTTTGCTTTGCAGCAACGTTTACCGTTTCTTTTTCATTTGCTTCACTGTCGGAAATATTTACAATGGCAGTTTCCATGTTAGCAGTCTCTTTAACGGATCGTTTTTTAGCTGCATCTATCTTGGTTGAACTAGTGCTTTCAGATTTGGAATCTTGTCTAGCTGATCGTTTCTTTGACGTTGGCGTAGGTGACGGAATAGGGTCAAGATTTATGACAGGACTTTTCAGACGACGACTTCTTTTGGGAGAAACAGTCTTGGAAGGTTGCACAGGCCGTTTGGCACGGGGCGCGTTGAGTTCGCGGAGAGGTGGGGGGCGCAGCGCCTCGAGCTGGTCGCGCAGACGTCCGCACGTCTCCAGTACGTCAGCTGGTAGTGGCTGCGCTTCAACATCGCCCAACAACCTCAGCAGCTCCTCCATTTGACGGCTAAGTCAAAAACCCGCTCAACTGACTGAATGTTGCCAGCCAACTAAAACAAATAGTAGCAGCACTGATAAATTCCAGAAAAATCATTTGTAATTTGAAACCCCTCCGAAATAAATGAGCCAAATAAATTATAATTTAATTTGAATCATATCTTAAATTATAAAATAATGAATATATACGTTTTCGCTTTGGTATTATATATTTTTTCTCTAAAAAATATAAAGAAACATGCCATTTAAATTGAAACAGTATTATTTAATAATAAGATTTCTTCTGTTTGTTTGTGCCATATCGTAATCACTTAATAACTATTTTTTTAATTATCATTGGAATGTATCGGGAAGGGAGGTTGGATGAAAAGAAGTTTAGCGATTTTCTTTTTTTGTTTTTTAATCTAATTTGTCTGATATTTTTACACGCTATGATATTATTAAGGATAGATTTCGGAAGACGCAAAGCAAACATGTCAAATTATTGAAAATCTGTGCATAAAATAGTATTTTTTTTGTAGTGGCAACACTTTTATTTTGTTTTTGTTTATATTCAATTTACTATATATCACTAATGAACGTTATTATGCTTATAATTCGATTAAATGCATCAACCGAATGTAATTTATTTGTAGATGGTATATAGCTATAATAAAATTACTAAAAATAAATGAAACATTAATTTGGGTTATGGCCGCTTTTCTGCTGAATAAAATTTTGGCATCTCACGATATATCAAATTGTAGAAATAATTGAGCTGAAAAACCAACTTTAATGAAACGGTATCATGTCCATCCACGTCTCCATTATTTCCATTTCGGTGACCTTCAAATGATCCTCTCATAATACTTTTATTTCATTTTTACATACAACCAGTTTTCTGCTCAATGATTGAAATTCAATCGCGAATGATAAAATGTTTTGTTTATTCGTAAGGATCATTTTTCATTAGCTGGAAAAATATTTTGCTGTATCTCGTGAAATGAAACTTCGCATAGTAGACAAAAAACCATTTATGATAACGAGTTTAGATTTTGTTACAATATTTATCTTATATTATTTGGATATTCAGCAAGATTGTTTACCAGCGTCGATATAGTTGTTACTTAACGGATGAATTAATAAACGATTTATTATTAAAACATTTTATTTCAATAAATAACTTATCTATTTCAGTCCACTTATCAAGGACGTGAATTAAAAAATACAATTTCAGACTCTGATCACAAATGAGATACAATTAAATTGTTCAAAAAAACAACGCAAATTCCTTATATAAAAATCTCACTTTCTAATTAAAAAATATGTATTCAACGTCACACGGTTTTCACTTAGTACAAGCTAAAATTGCTTCACAAACAAATATAATAATTAAAAAACATCATCCTTAAATTATATAACAATAATTATGAAACATTAGTAATAAGGAACTTCAACAATTTTTAAAATATTCAATATGAAAATTAATATAGATAAAATATTTGGGGAAAAAATTAACGTCAATAAAATTAAAATCACAACAGGTTCATCGTAAATTTTAAAATAAAACCTAACACACTAGAATAGTCACATCTGTACAACACATATATATATATACATAATATATTTTTTATTTAATTACACGTAAAACATTAAAAATTATTTTACATATATCCTAACATTATGGCAGATCTGTGGTTATTACGAATTAACTTACGATTTAATCATTACGACGGACGCAACCCGAACAATGTTCAAAACTTTATCGCGATAGAAAATATTCAAACGTAACAAGAAATCCGATCTGATTGATCAAAACAGAAATAAACATCACATAATATTTTACTAGGTAAAAATAGGCCAAACGTATACAATTATTACAATGAATCGTCAACAAAATTTAAAAATATAATCACTCGTATGCCATTAACACGATGATACGTTATATGTACACCGACGAATCGATCTGTAACAGCGATTATTCTTACACAAATGATTTATCCTTTTTATAACGAGGGAAGTGAATACGGTATAATTAATTTATTATCATCTAAAAGAAAGACTAACAATTATAATATTTATAATATATATATATTTATATACAACAAGATTTAAAAAACTGTAAAATTAATAACTATAAAATTTTAATAGGATACAAAGATGAAAATTGAACACTTTTTACATCAACATTTGAGTAGTGTTGATTAAACAATCTTAAGTAATAAAATTTTGTGTTTCGCTTAAAAGCCTGTTAAAATACTTCTTGTGTATAACTGCTCAGTCAACTGATCGCTGATCACTTCCAGAAATCAGATTATCTATACTAATATTTCGTTAATTATTTGGTCTATTTTATTTTTAAATAATCTCAATACGGACAATATAATATATATGCACGATCATAGTCCTGTCATTATATTTGTATGAAACGTTGGGCAATACAAACATGATCCACATAGAGACGGTGTATAAGCATTTTTTTTTTCTAATCGTCGATGTCGTAAAACAAATTTTTAAATCTCGTTAAAAAACAGAAATGGAAAATTTACAAATACAAAATTATTTCATTATGACGTCTGATTAGATCAGAGGTGGCCAACCTATGGCTCATTTTTTCAGATTGAAGTCATAGTTAACTCGTCAGTGTGTGCACTGACGGAGCACCGTCGATGTTAGATAACGTCAATTTTGCTCGAGATTTATTTAAAACCTTCCTGTACTTAAAAACTCTCGGTATTTATGGTCGAATCTATGTTTTACTCTCATTATTTGTTTTTATAAATATATAAAAAAAAATCTTTTGTAATATGTATAAGAAGCAACTATAGGGTTTGATTTTATATCTTATTCAATAAAAGATATTTTTTTTTATATATAAATAGAAAAAAACGTGGTTAATTTTTTTTGCTAAAAAATCTTTTCTGCACATTCGTCTGGTCCATAGAGGGGAAAAGGTTAATATGTAGTATGTTGTGTATTAAACAGACGAAAATTCAGAGAATTTTGTGGGTTGTCAAATTTGGAATATGCCCAGATTGTGCGGCGCACACAGGCGCCGGAAGATTAGTTGCACCAATAGTGTAGTGTGACCCGTATTCGAAGAGCCTAGATAACCTGGAGAACGTCTGTCTACAGTCATGACATCATGACTGGGACGGAGGTGTCCTCCAAGAGGCAAAGACCCGCCCCAGGGTTATAAGGCCACTGTTTAGTTTAGTTTAGTTAATAGGCGCTAAGAAGGGAAAATTGGAGAATATTAACAAATAATTCATTAAACTTTCTTAAAATCAAACAAATTTCCTAATTCTTCCGCCGGACACAATCGGTGCGACACTGATTGTGAGATCCCTGGTTTTCTCAAGGGCTGGTTCTGAGAAAATTTTGGAAATTGAAAAATGCCTTTTGTAATACTGATCTACCCGAAGAAAACATCTTATTATTAGAAAACATCTGGCTTCTATATGAAATTTGGAATTTCTAGTTGTGCAAAATACCCATTATATGGTTATATTATGATCAAAATATTTTAAAGGGAGGGGCATCAAAATTAAATAGCGCCTGGGGCCTCTCGAGTGCTAAATCTGCCACTGCTAGTAATACAAATACTTATTGATTTAAAAATAAATTCATGATTAAAAATTTAATGAGTTTCTTTCAGATCAAGATGCTTTTGACGTGTATCTGGCGTAATATCTGGCGTTCATTATCCTGTGAACATTTCCCAGAACTAAGATAATTTGTCAAAAATTATGTATGTCGTTTCAGAACGACATACAGATGTGAACATGCTTTTCACAATGAAATTGATCAAAAGAATAATTCTCTGCTTCTCACAGTAAGACTAATGAAATCCGAACAGGCTAAAGTTTAATGAGACTTTCGTCTTGTGTTCTCTGATGAGGGAGAGAGCTCTGAGTGAGATGGATATGATCATTCAACGACTCTCCGGTCACATTCTCGTTCAAGAGATCATCTCTCACTATTAGAGATTAGTGCTCCAATAAACATGTGTTTTTGAACTGGATGAAAAAATGATTTCAATTTAGCTTTTTTACCATTTTCCAACCCCAACCATGAACGTAAGAAGGTGCTCGAGTTGTTTGGCACATCTGAGCTCTGAGTATGTAAAAGGTTGGCCACCAGTGTATTAGATTATTCTTTGAAAATATTTACAATAATAGATCCGACAATAAAAATATAGTCGGATGCCACACGTATTATTTACGTAAAAGCTTTCACATCAAAGAACTATATATATATAGTGTAAACGTTTAAAACTATGTTTTAATTTTAACCATCGCACAGTAGTTCGGTATGTATATATATATATATTTATATATCTAATTCATGTCTCTTGGGGATGGAGTGGTCCCATAAATGTAAGATCACGCGGCCAAGCGTGCTGGGGGCGGCCGCTCTGCGACAAAGTAGGAGAGGTTTGAGCGGTGGCCTCGGCATGACGGAGGCGAGGCGACACTCGGTGATGCGGCACGCTGCTAGGAGCACCGAAGCTCTTTCAGCGGCAGCGAGCACTCGCCACTGCCGTACGTCAGCTCCTGCAAATTTAATACATCAATTTTATTATCGTCGTTTGTATTATATATTAATTTAGTCGAATGCGTTACTCCGTTGTAGTGAGCTGATGGGACGTATGTGGCTGATGCGGCGCATCGTGCACAGTGACGGCGCAACGCCGGCCGCTGACGTGCCCCACCCCCGCAACGCACGGCGAATCTCAACTCCTTGAAACGTAAAAATAATAATATGAATCGTGCATTGATTGTGGATTTAAAAATTTAAATGCATACCTGTCCCATCTCGCTGCATAGTGACTGTCGTCCTTGAGCGGCGTTCTTTTTCGAGTTCCAGCAAAATTCTAATATTGCAACTAATATTGCGAGCGCTAAACCGCACAAAAGAACGACAAAGACACCACCTAAATTTTAAATAAAATAATATGACATTATTAAAGAGTACGACAGAAATGATGAACTTTATAAAATTATATAGAGTAAAATTGGCATCAAACGAGAAGGGATTACCAAATTCAAAAATGAATAACTGTGTTTGTTGCGAATACAAACATGGCAGACGTAGATCTTGTATCTTTTAAGGAAAGCGTTTCATCAATCAAGCCAAATACCGATAATGAATATACATTTTAATTTTTTTATTTTATATTTCTCATAAGTATTCCAAGAGGCAGAGAAAATGTTGGCTCGAATGCACTGGAGGATTTCAAGACTGTCACCCTGAATAGAACCATGTGGAAGACCCATCGAGACAGTAACGTAACTAGAAATTTTGGACCCCAATGCAAATGTAGCCTAAGCCCCCTCCCCCTTTCAAAAAATATTAAACTGTAATAAAGAATTTAAAAAATATAAAAATCTGGGCCAATACAATTTCTTTTGTAATCACTAATACAGTTAACCCCCCACTAACACTAAAATCGGGACCGTGTAAGTTGGGATAGTGTTATTGGGGGTAAAGCCTGGCACGTGTCGAATACACAGACGCTAGCCAACGTTTGACTGTAGTCGTCTGTGCACCGCACAGACGGCTGCCCGGCTGTGTGTGCAGCCGAACTCGTGTCAAATGAATAGTCGGCCTTGTATGTATTCGTCGCAATGCAAAGGCGTGAATCCGACCGCGTGAATGTGACCGTTTAAGTTGGGGGTTGGCGGCGAATATTTCAACTCAGCGTGTAATTCGGGATAGTGTAATTGGGGGGTCCACTGTACAGGTTTTTCACTTCAAATGAACCATTTGGCATTTAAAATGAACCCATTTGCATTTGAAATTATACCTTTTGCATTTCAAATTAACCATGCAAAACCCTTTTGCATGGTTAATTTGAAATGTAAAAGGGTGGATTTGAAGTGAAAAATTTGTAATTTTTAATCTGCTAAATGTTCTTTCCACATTGGCAAGCACATCAAAGTGGGGTCAAGAGGGGCTGCTACCCTGGGTCTCGCAATATTAGGGGCCTCAATTTGGCAAGTCAATATGTTAGAAAAAAATATAGAGAAAGACAAAAGGGAACAAAATGCAAAACTAACCCAAAGACAGAAATTAGGATAAATAGAAAAAAATCAATGATATTTCCTGTGCTTATTATATATAATTATAACTTTTTAATATATAATTATATATAATTATAACTTTTTAACTTTTTAACCTCACATTTTCTCCTTAAAATCCTGCCTAGTAGTGTAAGAAATATCATGAATACAGGCTTTTCAGGTCACAGGTCCCATAAAACCATTAACATTATTTTTGTTTTTTTTTCCACTAAATGTACGATAAATGCCGTAGAAAGATCTAAACCATAGTTTTACTTCTTTTAGTTATTTATTATTAACATTTTAAATGGTTTTTTGACTCCCCTTCAAAGTTCCTTTTTTTTTAGATACTGTAAGATTGCCTTTCAGCATCGATATAATCTTCCATTTAAAAAAAAGACCCCCGAAGGCCCCTGAACGCCGAAGTCCCCTGAATGCCAAAGGTCCTGATGCCTTACATCATTTTGCCTTAAGGTAGCTATGTACCTGGATTGAGGCCAAAACCTATAACTGGTTATAGCACCTTTTAGCCTCTCTGACTTATAGTTAAATTAGATACGAGTCTGTCGGTTTAGTTTTCAGTGCTCATAGGATGAGACAGGACTCTCTGGATTCTCTATAGATTAGATCAATAAAAGACAGTATAGTCCGTGGAACCTTATTACCTATGGCAAGGTACAAGGATGCAGAGGAAAGTACAAACTGCTCATGGGATAAAAGAAACAAGTGAATACCACAACGGACTCATACGTGGTAATTGCAATACAAGATGCAGACGATCCTAAAAAACAATAGCCAATAGTATACGAATTAAAAACGGTCACAATTCTAAGATATGAATATTCCTATATATGTATATTCCCATTGTTTGATATTTTTACCTATATTTTGAACGCCGAGCGCATTAGCTTTCGAATCTTTAGATTTATCTTCACGATTGCATACGTCTCCGGTGTTTTTCCACCACTTGTCGTAAAGAATCTGTACAACACCTTTCTCTTGAAGATGCAGAATAGCCAACGATATTTTATCCCGCCAGGGACTTCCCTTCCCCGTCGCTATTCCATAACCCTAATGAAAAAAATAAATATATAAAAAATCACGTTTTTATGGCAATCTAATATTAATCATTATTTACTTTTGAATCCAACAATCCACCGACTTGTGTAAGATTGCAATCTCTTTGCACTCTATGATCTAACATAGTGGATTCCATAAGAAATGCATAACCTCCGCCTAATACACGTTTCACTCCATCCTCGTAACTCGATACAAACACGGAAGGCTTACTAGAATTCATATACCTCCACATCTGTTTATAAATATCTATCTTCGAATCCTAAATATTAATAAAAAAATATTTTAATGGCTATTTTATTGACGATGGATATGATTTAGAATAAAAAATGTATTACTTGGAAGAAACTCATGGTGCTTCCGCCGTTCAGAGTTCCGTACTGTATAGCAGACTGTCCGGCGAGATCGGCTACTGTTTCAATCGGAGCTACCGTCCTTTCGACCGTAAGAAAAGCAGCTAAATTGGCCGTATACGAAGAAATGATGATTAGAGTGAAAAACCACCATATTCCGCCGACAATACGAGTGGACGTCGCTTTCGGATTTAAACCCGATCCCTGCCGTAAAAACGTCCCCGTTATAAACCAGAATGAGTTTGATACAGAAAACTGATTTGTGACTAATCTCGACTCTCTTGCACAAGGATGAGGATTCGACCTTAAAATAAAACGATAATTAAATATAATATATAATTAATACAGGCTATTATATAATAAAATTACCATTCGTATGGTGAAAATCTTGCCATGACGAATAAAGTGAACGATACTAAAACATATGCGGCCAGGACGTACAACCATATTTCTACGGCTAACGGATTCAGAAAGCTGAATAATCTCGTCGGCTGAGACGTCGGTACCTATCACAAATCACATTATTAAACGTAGAATTAAAATAAATCAATATTTATACGACATAAGCTTACTTTAAACAAAATCCCAATGCCGAGATTCATGAACGGTTTTGTAAAATCAATGACCGTCTCTCTGGCATAATTTATAGTCATGGATGCAACGGCTAGATCTGCTTTCTGTTGAAGATAAGATGATTAAAATCGGAATGAATAATTTTTTTTCAATGAATTTATACCTGATCAACTAATTCACGAACGATGCCGTTCCACTGATTAGTCTCTGGATCTAATACTCCGTACATATTATCAGGAACAAGTTTCAATTTATATGTAAATCCGACGCGAGCTGCTATTCTCATTAATAAATCGATGCAAAAACCTTCGTAGCGATCGTTACCCTGCAGGTTCCAACCTTCTTTGACCATCACGTACGGTTTTTCCTAAAAATTTTAATTAAATTAATAATTAATCGTTTTTTAATGCATCCAAACGATTGCAACTCACTTCTTTAGTGACTACTACTAAAGTTATATTGGGTCCAGACTCGTATCGGAATGCATCCGGATCCGTTAACTCCAATCCACTCCTCGGAGTCCACGTGCCAGTCGGTACAAGTGATGCGTTTTGCAATCTGAGTAATTTTAATCGTACTTCAGTCCTACGACCTTCCGTAAACTCAATAGGTCCAGTAATTCCATGGGCAGTCACCTAAAAGCGTTCAGCAATATTAAAATAATTATATTTTAATGCTAAATTTAATTTAATTTACCGAGCTGATATAATTGTAAAGTGTCAATCCGTCATCCCACGGAGACGAGGTTTCACACGATAAATTGGCAGGTCTCAGCGGTGATTGGAGCGCCGCTAGTCCCAACGATAACACGTGTACAGCATCGTAAATCAATGCGGGCATCGTCTAAAATCGTCAAAGCGTCGTTAATAAAAAAGTTAAATCTTTAAAATAATATCCTAGAATTAATGTCATAATTTCGCAACAGTCATCTTCGGTTCGTCATCCTGGAAAGACATATATTAACATTTTTTTATAACAGTATACTATTCGAATATTATTTTGAGATAAAAAATATTTATTTTCTCAAATCTCCGAGCCACGAGAAACATTTGTGCTATTTATGGTGAGATATTGAATGTCAGGAAATACCAACGTTATTTTAAACATTTAATTCTGGAAACATTGATTTGGAAAATAAACCTGGAAGAGGGCGGCGTAGTCAAGTGAATGAAGTAGCTTTGAAAACCGAGATGTCTAAAAAATATAGAAAAAAATTCAAAGACACGATTTTTCCGACCGCAACAAGATAGAACGTCTCAATATATGCAGATTATTGCAAGATAAAGAGCATTATCTTTGAGATTTAATTACTGAAGATGACAAATGGGTTTTCTACTCGAACGTTACGGAGAAAAAACAGTAGTTAACTCCTGGACAAAAAGCAATTCCAACCCTGAAAGCCGGACTGCAAAAAAAAATAGTTATCTGTGCGGTGGGATGCAAAAGTAATTATTTATTTTGAATTGTTGATTAATTGACTTAAGGGTCACGGAAGAGTTGTGTTGTGAACAACTAAATCGTTTGAATGAGGCATTATGTCAAAAGAGGCCAGATCTAGTGAAAAACCTTCCTTATGTGGCTGAGTTAACACGACAAAAAAGCATCGGTTGGGACATTTTAATGCATTCACCATATTCACCAGATCTGGCACCTTTAGATTACTATCTGTTCTGGTAATCTAAAGGTGCCAGAATCCCTGCCCCTGGCGTAGAATCGGCCCTTTCCGGGTATTTTAATCCAAACCCTTAGTATATTATATTTAAAAAAAATGGAATTTATGATTTAATATGTTTATCTGGTCTCTAACAGATTTCTCACCACAGAAACAGGATGCCCTGGGAAGGAAAACCCTAAACTGTTGACCGATAAACGGTCTAGTCTTGATACTTTCGCTCTTCTTCTTTTTAGGAGACCCTCTCTTTGAGTAGGTCTTTCCCATGATGAAAGGATTGCTATTGCATGACAAGGTTAATAATCACTTGTGATTTATCACCAGTAACTCGTTATAAGCAGATAATGCCTAGAGAAGAGGAAAACGAATACCAAGGCAAACCCCCCTCCTACTTGCCTGGACTCAGTCGGGAGGGTAAAATCCGATACCAACAGGGTAGAAGATACACGTCCAATGCCAGCAATGTTAAGAGAGGAAAACTCTTTACAAAAAACCGCACATCAAGACGGCTTGGGTCTCCGCGGTATGGAGCCCTCACGTCACGTATTAGACTCAGATTCCTTTGGCCTCGACTACCATTCGAGTCTGGTAAGGCTTTTAAGTCAAAGATAATAATGGAAATTACTTTGTACAAATCATTTTAATAAAGAGTTGAAAATTTGAGATTAACTAAATTACGACATTAATTCTGGGTCCCTCTATTATATTCAGTAGCAATATTTACTTCTATGCTTCCATTTTTAGAAAATATATTCGGTCCAATCGGATGGAAATTCTCCATTTGTTGCAACACTTCTCTGACGCGATCACTGTCTAAATCGACTAAACGCCATCCGCTCATATTAACGCGGTTAAAATAGAAATCTTCTAAATCGAATAGCTCCATATCCTGAAAGAAAAATCAATTATAATCGTTAAATCATAAATGATTAAGAAAAAAAATATTTACACTTACAAATGATGCGAATAGATAATGATACCGATGACTGTTCATCTGTAATTGTAGAATCTGTAAATAAATGAATAAATTATGAATTACGATGCTTAATTTACATTTTTCAATAATTTTAATGAAAAATAATATATTTACTGCTCTGAAAAGTTTTTGTATAGTTTCCGTATTAGTATCGATGATGATGTTTGTAATCTTTTTCGCTTTTATTTCGCTGAGAATCGGTCTATACGTAGCCGGGCCCTCGCATCGTCGTATATACACTTCCGTACCTAATCTACTCAGCGCTTGAAATCTAAACGAATCTAAAATACCAACGAAAACATAAGTAAAACGTTTTATCAATGCAGACATATTCAACGTACCGCTGCCCATATCTTCGTATAAAACAGCGACTCGACTCCAATTGAGATACGTCATAAAATCACCGAACGCTCTATCAAGCAATTTTTGACTAGGATGCAAATTGATTGAAAACTCTCTAGGTTCCAAGTGATCCGGAGACGCTTCCATGTGAGGAACGTCCATCGCTTCGCACAGACCTTGCACAGTGCTACCGAGACTTTGTTCTTGAGGACCGAACAAAGCCAAAACGCCGGACTCTAATTGATTACATGCTTTTTTTGTAACGCGGAACGAATCTCTTTTCGGTACGTATTGTATATCGTAAACGAGTGTACTCTGAGGAAGCAGAGCTCGATCTTTGTTGATTCTATACACAGCATATTTGAAAGCGAGCTCAGCCGTGCATCCTTTCATGTCCTCTGAAAATATTGCACCTAAAAACAATGAAATATATACGTTATTATCGTACGACGATACGATTTAATGTTTAGTGATTCGAATTACCAATTTTTATGACTGGCGGTAGTGCCGTTATGATGATGGCGTGTACCAATAATATCCAGCAGGGGATAGCGGTGGGCATCCTAGTGTCGGTCGGCTGACCATTGCCTTCCGTCTTACATATTTTCAGGAATAATACTGCAATTAAATAAAATAATATTTCAATCAAATATTATTATAATATTTCATTAATCTAGATAGCGGGATAATATGTCAAGAGCACATATTCAACAAATTTGACACGTCTCGTTCATATTTTAATAAATTATACATTTATTTGGTTATAGTTTATTATATATTGAGATATTAATATGAATTTCACCTTCACTCTTGATAAATCAAGTTTTTTTTCTTAATAATTGATAAATATTTTTGTTGTATTGCAGTAGACATATTAAATTACTGAAAAAATAGGTTAATTAACCAATTATACGGATTATATATGTACAATGTCGTCGGTTGTAAACATGTCCATTATGAAAACTATACTTACAAAACAGAAAACGAGGATGTTTTGCCTCGAGCTCAGTTCACAAATGGTGTTTGCCACATCGTGGGGATGATGATAAGACGCCGATACTATTGGTAAACAGACGTACGATCGATCTGTTATCAGTGAGTGTCATGGGGCAGAGGTGGTGAGAGCTGCTGAAGGCGATGGGCGGCTCCGTGACGGCTGGGGGGTGCAGCGCGAGGGCGAGAGCTTGTACCGCCCAAACACGTTCCAAGGGGCGATTGCGCAATCTCGTTGGCGCAATATGGAGATCCTTCTAAAATTAATTTTGATAATGAATGTAGTCATTATGAACTGAAAAAAAAAACACTATTTGAAAATTGTTGCAATACAGGTAACCCCCATTTGAGGGTTTATAAAAACGGGGATTTTTAAAAATTAATTTTAACATCCTAAAAAATACTTAATTAATGAAATAAACATTATTAAACACAATTCATTTATTTTGTTCTACGTTGCAAAAAGAATCTGTTTGGGCAAATTGGTAAATTGTTTTTAGAATAACTTTTCATGGCAGGAAGAGTTTCCGATGAAAAATGGTTTTAATTTTAATTCTGCGAATGCATTTGCGCCGAGAAAATGATTAGATGATATATTCCTCCTTTAAATCTTGAAGCAGTTATTTCCTCTATAAAAATTAACATACGTGGTATTCGTTTCAAAAGGGCCTCATCTCGTATATATAATCAATTAAATTTCGTGAATAATTTCTGAATACCAAAGGACTGTTGGATATTTTTCGGCTAATTTTACGTCTGTACCAGTCGATTTATCAATCATTTAAGGGCTACGCAATTTTTATCGTTTTCTTATGCGATCAAACAATTTTTTCTTGCTTTGAAATCTTAATCTCCTCTATGTTGAGATTCTAAATGATCCTAAAGATTGATTTGTATATTCACAGGAATATGATGTTAATTTAGAAAATTGAGATCTTTTAATCGAATGCTCTATACATTTTCTATCATCAAAAAACTTCTGCTTCACGAATTTTGCATTTTTTTAAAGATCGCGATATAACAAATCCACACTCGCCAGGGGCGCGATGAACTGGATGAACGGTTACCTGTAATAAGTTGACACTTATATTTGAAAAAAAAAATGGTGCTATCTGAAACTATCTAATTTTATTTCTTTCAAATTCCGAGGCTATGACATCTTAATTGCGTTTAAAGGTTAATTGAGTACGATGTGGTCTTCGACTTCCAATTATATCCAATATGATTTAAAATAATAATGAATTGTTTGTCGAAATAAAATCCTCGTAAAAAATTGTAAAGTGTATGGGCTTCATTAGAAAATTGTAAGGGAGGCAGAATCAGTGTTGCCAGTATTGAAAAATACATGTAAAATCATAGTGTGGTCACGACAATAAAAGGCTAGCTCTATTTTAAATCAATTTAATAAGCCGGTTTAGTCGAATCATTGACTGATCTGGCAATTCTAATTATTTAAATTAAATAAATAATAAACTTCTCGAATAAAGGCTATCATTTTAATATCTAATTCATTTCAAATGAGTGAGAGTCAAATTATCATATTAATAATTACAATCCAGATACGTAATAAAGGTTATAACTTGACGAGAAGATAGATAATGTATATGTAGAATTCGTCTTTTGTTAAGAAAAAATAATAGAATCGTTTTTTTTATCTATTAGCCTACGTTATGTTGATACATTGTGTAATAATTTCTTGAATCATAAAGAGTAGGTCATCTCTATTTTCCATATATGATTTACATATTATTACGACCTTATTTATCGCGTTAATCGAGGAAATAATAAAAATACGAATAACGTTTTTCCATTTTATTTAGAACAAAATTAAAAAATACAAATAGGTGGGTTTTTCATAAACACAAAATTATTTTAACAATTACGTCTATTATTGCTATTTGCATAGTTGTACTATTTATTGTACGATTGATAATAATAACGATATTAAAAATAAAATCGGCCGATTTTATATTTTAATAAAATATTTACTTCGTTTGTAATACAGATTTTAATTTATTTTATAGAAAATACAAATATATTATTATTTTGAAACAAAAAATATGCATATAACTGTAAATATGTAAAAAAAAAATGTTCAAATAAATTATATACATTTAGAAACAGAAATGTTTTATATTAACAAAATAAAAATTAAACGAGCATTCATAGTGATAATAGCTTTGTAGAAAAAATGAAAAATTGCATCCGTCAAATAAATTTTTGGTATTCTTATAACAATATATATATAAAAAATTCGATGTCATACTATCTATTACAGTGGTGGTCAACCTTTTACATACCGTGCGCAATTTTTTTCACTCCGTCAGTATACACACTGACGAGTTTACTATAATATAATTTTAGATTTTATAGGCATGATTTTATTTTTTAAATATGTTTTATCCTTTTATCGTTTACTATGCAATGACTCCAGACTGGCAGGTTGAAATGCGTCACGTTTGGTGCATGCGCCCTAGGTTGGCCACCCACAATTGATTATGAATGTATTTATGCTCCATATATCCAGTATATATTTTATTACATCATCAGATGTACGTAAATATAACGAAAAATGATATGTTGAATACAACACGTAAAATGTTGATAAACAACAACGAGACTCAGTCAATCTATCTTAATTACAAAATGCTCTTTATTATCACAAAATAGGCGCCCCATTTTTTTCTTCAATTCAATGTAAACTTTGTGCGATAATACGCATATATAATACAATAAAAAAATTGTATAGATAACAAAAAAAATTATCATTTATAAAAAAAGAAATCTTACGTACAATACATAATATAAATGCGTGATTTCTTAATAATAAAATATAAAAATAAGACTAGATTGAGACGTTAAATACTGTGAAAAACATGTCGGTACAAATTAATGCGATTTTCCGTTCATTTCGCCGACTGTGCACGGCTCTCCGGTGAGCGTGTCCGTTATATATGGAACTCGGAGGATCTTCGCGGTGTACAACTTATCCAGAGGCTGATTTACACCCCATAAATATACGGAATATTTAGAATCGCGCCAACTATCGATCATGGATCTGCAATCGATACAAATTAAATAAGCAAAAAATACATAAATCTACTATTTTGATAATTATATTTATTTTCTTACAGACTAGCTATATCTTTATGCAAAATGACTGCGGAACAACCCGTCCAGTATGCCAAAATCTTCGTCGACCATAACAGATAATACAATTCGTCGAGTATTCTTACGCCCATTTGGTAAAAAATATTTTCGGGAAATCTGAAAATTAAAACGTTTATTATCAATAAAAAAAAAATTAAATTACGTATCGATTAAAAAGTTTATACCTCTTTCGTGATGTGAAAGGATTGTACGAAATCATACTAAAATACTTTGGTTGATAATTCAAGGCACCGGCAATAGCTGCATTCATAATTCTAAGCTAAAACATAATAATACGAGCATAAAAAATTATAATCGTAAGTACATATTAGGAGGACCAGGAATTCTTCCATATTTTTAGAGTTAATCTGTATCCATATGCGCTGTAAGAAACATCTTGGTGAATTTTTTTTTGATTTTTCGTACATAAGAACATCGATACTTCCGAAACCGACGATGAAGCGTTTTTTCAACGAAGGACGAAATGTAATCAATAAAATATGGAGAAGTTCTAAAAGTCCGCAGTCAGCAAATTCTGGTTTAGAAAGTTATAATCGGATAATAGGAGCCTGAAGGACCTATTCAGAAGAGGATGATGGCCTGATTTTGACCTAGACAGATCCGGTTGATTCCGATCCTCTTCAAACCATCGACGAATTAAGCCAGAACTCGGACTTTCCCGGCTTATAGTGCAGTTTTATAATTTTATTCACAACCTTTTGCAAGTGGAAGCGTTTATTCCGAGTGAAGCATATTTTCGGTTTTCTATGATTTACTATTTCTTGAAGAAAGAAAATACAACTCGCACATCTAAGCCTGCATGAATTCAGCAGGATATAAAGACGACATGCGAAAAACTCTTAGAATAGGAATCGAAAGAACAGTTTTTACATAATTTGATTACTGGAGACGAAAAATGGGTACTTTATTCGAACCGATGATGAAAAACACAATGGCACAGATTTATTGCAACCAGCTAAAGTGAATGCTGGATTGAAAAAAGCCTCGTTGATGTTTAATAACGCTGTAAATTAAATATTTTTTTAAAATAACATTGAATGTTGAACTATAAAAATATGGATTAATTCCCGGTTCACGTAATATATGAAAATCCGTACCCTATAAATAATAATCGGATTGAAGGATGAAACAATGGCTGTGTCATACAACTCCGGATGCTTTTTGAACGTGTCGACGATAGTCGTAAATATTCTCTTATCCATAACGTTGACGTTTATAATACATTTTATTTGGTTAGCAAGGAGGTATTCAATCGCATCGCTGAACAAACAGAGATTCGACACACCGAATTTCGCGCTGTTAAGCAAAAAACGACAAATTAATCATCAATTATCATCGATTATGCGATTAAAATGTGACGGCATACCTCATTGGATGATCTTCTTCTATCGGAATATCTTTCAAATCGGTCCATTCTGTATTTATCAGCTCTTTTCCGGCTACGGTAGACTCGTGATATAGAATGCATTGGCCGTCTTTTGTTATTCGCACGTCGAATTCAATATCTTTACATTTCCGTTCCACACACTGAAAATTATAAAACAATAATTAATATGAATATTAAACTGATACGCTTAGTGATTAAATTGGGTCAACGAGAAATCGGTTCAATAGTATTCCGAGTGTTTGAATTAATGATTATTTATTTGATAATTTTTTTTTCTTATTAAAATATGTATTAGATGAAATATTGACAGAGTGTTATCAAGTGAACTATGACATATCAAATGGTCACTTAATTAAAAATTAAAATTTACAGTTATCGTCTTTGTATTCAGATATGTGTATAATTATACATGTCCTCGTTTATGATTAATCCATCGATCCGTCATGGAGGCTCGCAAACAATGGTGTTTCTTGAATTGATAAATTCTTCATCTTCATTTTTAAAAATGGATTATTCTAAGCAGGATCTGCTGTGACTTTAACAACAGGTGGGACACAATGAGGTTGAAGTGCCCCCCCTTTTTTTAAAAAAAAAAAAAAATAAATCTTATATATTTTCAGTAAAGTGAGATCGAACCAAGAAAATAATAAAAACTATCAGTTTTTTTATTGAATCGGCAATCGATCAAATTACGAAGACAAAGCGACGGCTCGCCAACAAATAGTGAGGCGTCTTAAACCATTCCGCGACGGCGAGTTTCCATACAAAAACCTTAAACTAGCCAACATTAACCGCCGGTGTGCTTGTACTTTATTGGTCACCCTCTATAAGTTTTCTACGAATAACACAGGGATTCAGAATATCTATATATCACCTGCCAGCCTACCGGAAGTGCTTAAGAATTGATCAGAATGAAACACCAATTCCTCTGCTACGCCATTGGAATTGGCCGGCATCTCATTTACATTTTTTCTCAAAGCATGTAGTACTAATCCGTTAGGTCTGCTTAGAAACGCATGTTTAGAATAACCAAATAGAAGTATCTAGAGCAATTCTTGCCTCACCCAGTAACTGGTGGCAGAGATCGACTATCAGACTGGGTTGGCCGACCACCGATCATCCAAGGAAGCCAGAGTGCGGGATGGTTCCTTAGGCCGTTCCATCACATATCCGCTTCCTACAAACCGCTCCGATCCTTAAGTCCCTGGGCAAATGCAGCGAGGAAACTTCGTCACAGGATGGAAACAATGCAGCACCTGGTGGCTGTTTTAGACTACTCCTTCAAAATTGCAATGTTGGCCCGCCACCGGCCCAAGAGAGGGCCTGCCCTCCGGGCTAGTGGATCAACCTACTGGATTCACATTAGCCAACTAATGTTCTTGGCGTGCTCGAAATGGAAACCCCAACAACGACGAGCATGCGAAGAATGGCAAAGTAAAAGCCATACGAAATCATCATCATCAGGAAACTTTAAAAGATTTTCATCAATCAGTCAATGATGATATGCAAATTCCAGAAAAGAGAAATGCAAAATATAGTCGAAAAACGTTGACAGCATTATTTATTTTTCGAATTGAATAGAAAATATAGACCAGTGGGGCATTTACGGGTCTGCCCCAAACAGAGCTTTACACAGCAAACGAAAAGCGATCTTCTGTATACAATAATAAGGAACTTTCTTTTTACCTCCACTACCTAGCCAAACAATAACGCTCGTTCGAGTCAAGCTAGTGACCGTATGCGGATACAAGAATGCCAAAACACGCATGATTATGGTTCCGTTCTCATATTTCAACTAATTATTATTTTTTATTAGGAGAAATGTGTAGAGGGCAGGGTTTCGGTTACCCCGCCGTTGATTCTAAGAATGTAAGTTATTCACGATATGCTTCATAATTTAATCAATATGATGCGTAAATAACTTGGGGTCCTAAATCGATCCCATCGGCACGGCAAGGCTAATAAAGATTTGAATAATATAATTTTCAGGACGATGTTTAGCTTCTTCAGTGATTCGGTCTATCTCACATAAATGGGGGCAAAATGTCAACATATCATTTTCATTAACAGTGGGGTCAGGTTGAGAATATTTTTTAATTAAAATTTTTAGTATTAAGATTTATTTGTGCATCAATTGACGTAGCTACCGCCATATTTTAGGCATAAATATTTGTTTATGACATAGCTCGATTCAAAAGGTCATCCGGTTCGAATAATCAATTATTTTCAACATTTATCATTATGTTTCGGTCGGATATATCGATAATAATGTTTGAACCGATCCAAACATCCTTAGCTAGGTTATCGCCGAGACGGTTTAATTATTTTTTGACGAACCTAAACAGGTAGCGAATGTAATGTTGCCATAATTGACGTGCACCAAATGACAGAAGATACTTCATAAACTCTCAGATATAGCATAAGATTTTGTGTATCGTAATGAAATTGAATCTGATTCAATTATTGTTTGTATGTGTCGCCGCACATGAATGCCGAGACACAATATAAGCGTTATCTAAACAATTTATATTAATATCGTTTGACTTTATTGTATTTAGAACTGGGAGTCGAGTCGATTAGCTGGACGATAATGTGACATATTGACATGTGTGATATGGGGTTGGCTCTGTCGCAAGATGACACTTGTTGCATCTTATCTATGCAAAAATGTCATTAGTTTTCCGAGCAATCATGGGCAGATGATATATGGTACTGACATGACGCAGGGCGGCTAGGGTGAGGCCCGGCACGTCGAGACGAGCAGCCCGGCGAGCGACGGCGCGAGGGCCCCCTTGGGCGCGGGGCGGGGGCGGGGCCCGGCGCGAGAGCCCGCAGCAGACAGCGCGGCGGCCAGCAGCAACAGCCGCGCGCCGCCAGCACCAGCGCCCAGGCGCGCACGCCCACGCCGCCGCGGCCGCCGCCCACACCCATGCCGCTCCCAACATCGCGGCCCTAACCACTGCTCCGACTGCCCATATCCGCCCTCGCCGGCTGGCGCCCTTCCTTCCGTCGATTCTATCGCATTTTCAAATGAATCCATGCCGCGCGTATCCTCCCTGCAATAATCGAGCTAGGAACATATCATAAAGTTTTGTCCGATCGAACGATCGATTCGATAAAAAATCGAAAATAAAATGATCGGTGTTGCCAGTAAGCCGGATAAATTCGAAACGAAAAAAAATAGACGATACGTTTTATTGTGGAAGCGATAATTTATTTTACAACCATATGCGTAATTGTTTTTAAATTTGTCACGCGATAATTTATCACTATCAATATTTATATTGTATATCATAGTAATTGTGTACAAATTGTATGGTACGATCCTCAAACGTCTATTAATAATAATACAAGTCAACAAAAACAAATATACTCGACTCTTTTTTATAGGGATTTTTTCACACGGTTTTTGAAATAACACAATCCACTAAAAAAACAATTGCTTTATGTATATAGTCGACGACCAATGGATAAAAATGTAAACAAAACAGTGTAATTTATCGAGTTGTTTTAAATAACGATGACTTGCTATTTGCTAGAGGTAAGGAACACAATTTTCTCATACATGATCTCGACCTAGAGCGAGCTTTAAAATTCCAAAGGGATCTCTGGATTTGTATGTCAGGATATCGAGAAACGCATAAACAACTTGGGGAATAAAGAAACACAGAAGTATTATAATAAAATAAATAACATATTTCCTAATAGAGTAAATTAAAATGTCCAAAAATGCTCTCTGCTATAGAGCGGTTTTCTATAACGTGTGCAACAATCCCTTTAATAGTAGTCCATATGGTCAGATTGAGCAAACGAAAATTATGGGCGCCGAATGGGGAAAATTTAAAAATATGAAATAATAATTTAATAACATTTCTTAAAATCGATACTAAATAATATACAGTCAACCCTCCTGCAAATCACTGTTTTCTACAAAATTCTAAATATTTTTAAGATCAATTTAGATATTTCGTAAATCTATATTACATTGCCAAGCGAAATAAAGGTCAATGCCCTTTGGTTGACAAAGAATTTTATAAAAAGCAGCGATTTAGATGAAACGCTATAGAAGGGCTGACTGTAACTACATAAATATTAGTTTTGTCCCGTAGTTTGGCCTTTTAAGCACAACAGACATACAGGAACGCTAATAGAAGTTCTGCATACAGGCTCCGGATACTATCGGCGCGATACTGAGTGCTCCCTGCTAGAACGCCGTTTTCTATAAAACACTAAATTTACATATTTCATATATATTTCCTACATTGCCGGCGCGAAATAAATGTCATGTTTACAACAAAATATAATATAACACACGCGTGTGAACAAACTAAAACTAGAACAAGGCATTTAAAATATAGGAATGTAAAATAATTGATTGATAGATTTGATTTCGTTCGATTTACAAAATACAATTTTGTATGATTGCCGTGTTTACTATAAAGCGGATTTCTATAGCGTTGTTCCTATCTCTATCACTTTTTACACGGTTTTTTATAGACGGTATTTGGTCGAACATATCTACCGTGTAAAAAAATAATTATCAATTATTAATTGCAAGTATTTTCTAATGAAACCAATATTTTATAAAAAAATAATTAATATTTCGATTCGCTTCTTGTAAATACTTCGAATAAAAAAATATATGAAGGTGGTTTTCAACCCTTTTTTGCGGCACTTAATATGTATATATTTTTAATTTAATTATCCCATCCCTCACGGCGGCTCGAAAGCAACCCCGTCGTCCGAAGGTGGTTTATCAAAGACCCCAAGCATTTTGCCAAGGATTATTGTAAGAATAAAAATAATATTCATATATGCTTTTATTACATGTTTTGCCCAGACTGAACTCTCGCTGCACGTGTCAGTCGCACGTTTCACTAGTACGTTTCACTCTCACTTGGCACATCGTGCCGTATGCTTAGACAATTATAAAACGTTTGTGACCCCATCGGCACGACTAGGTTAATAAAATCAAAATATATGAATAAAATATATTTATTTATATTCAGATCGTTTTATTTTTATAATACATTTACTTTGATGGTCGATTTGATAGATATTTAAAAACCACAGGCTTTCGACTAGTTTGATGCGTTGCAATACCCTGAACGACGCGATGAATTTTATGAAGCTCTTTCATTACCAACACTTCAATGTGCTTCAACTGCTCCCTGACGTCCTCTGCAATGCAACATACATTTATAATATATTTCAATGAAGCTTTTAACTTTTTATTAACAACTTACTAGCATGACAGACGCCTTTGAGTTGTCTGGTGATGGTAGCGTTCGCTGTAGCTTTTATTTGATCCGTGACTATATTGCACATTGCATTTTGAACTTCCGTCGGCTCCAGATACTCCTTAGACGCGCTTCGTCGGTATTCTATCGAGAAAATCGTTTGATCGATGATTTATTTAACGAAAACGCCCTCGTTCTTTCAATGTGGAAATACGATAGCGATCTTTGATCCAAATATAAATTGCAATTCCGTTCACTGTATTTATTTTGTAATACGTAGACAGACCGAATGGGTCACCAGACGGCACAATCTGTTCCCATCCAAATTAATTTATTTACACACGTTTGTGACCGATCGTAAAACATGAGAATTAGAACAGGGTGTGTCCATTTTGCGTATGAATATACCCAGAAACTTGTATGTGCACGCGTGTGTGTGTGTTTGTGTGCTAAATTGGCAAATTCAATCAATTATTTGGAAGGATTTTTATTGGAGCAAAAATAATGAGATCATCATTTAACTATAATTAAGTGAATGAACGTATACAGATATTAATACTATAAATATTTTTGACCTAAATAGATATTTTATATACCATATATTTGTACAATTAAATGACGGTTGATTTGAATACAAAATACTTGACTATGTTTTCAGACGTTTTTCATGATTTATTTATATTATTAATACGTGTATTGTGAGCTAGATGGACCATATGGAAAATGTATTATGATTTACGAGTTTCAAAGTGATCTTTAACCCATTTCAACCAATAAATTTCATTAGCAACATACAAAAATAGTTTTATTCATCAATATTGTTTATTATTTATGAAAAATTGTTTAAATAATATGATTATTATATTAAAAAAAATATTAATACCATTTCCATAGTATGTCGGAAATCCGTTTACGATCTCGGGAATAAATCCAAAAACATTAAAGCACAGAAACAGGACACAGACGCTTTTCTTAAATGTAATCATTTTCGTCTCACTATTTTACACAATCACAATATGTTTCATATTTATTTTATTATATCCACACATATGTATTGAACTTTATGCTGGACGTCTGTTCCAATCAGTGCCAATCAACTGCGATATGTTGCGAAGCTCTACGTCTAATGGAGCAACTCTGTTCACTAAAATATTTCGACCAGTTATCCGTACTTATATACATTTTGAATGGGTTACAAAATGGTATTCTTTTTTTATGATCCACAGATCAAAGCTTAGTCCCTAATGGTGCAGATGGATGTTTCGCAATTGAGATATTTGTCATCGTTCTTCATCAATCAGGCCTATCCTTCTTGGGAGACCGTTTGAACGAGCAAAGACCTCGATTTATTCATAATACCTTTGAGTATGGTATCACAAAAAAAGTGAAATTAATACCATTATGTATGGATGTTTACATCATCCGTGTGCGTAGAAAACAAAGCTACTTATATTAGACGAATGCGTGATTGCGATAAAATGCGACGGATCAATAACGATCAATCATTGTGAAATTTTGCATTTCTTTTTTTGCTCTGAATATTTATTTGACGTCTAAATTTTCTTCAGATCCCGTGATAATGTTATCACTATGGAATTGTAAAAAAAATGTTGATTTTTTCGTATTAGGGTGTGGTTATTAGGTGTGGTCTTAGAATAGACAAAGGGTGTGTTCTCTCCGCCGGGTCGTATTTCATCCCCGTGGTGTAAATTATTAGAAAAAATAAGAATTATGGACTTAATAATGTGCCTAGTATTAATTAAAATATAGTATACGCGCCTAAATATTAACGATATTTTTAAAAGATAATATATTTGCATTTATTAACCCATCCTTCACAGCGGCCGAAAAACACGCGTGTCGTACGAAGGGGGTCTCTCAGAGACCCCGAGCATTTCGTCATCATCATTATCATCATAGGCGCAACAGCCCTATTGTAGAGCCGGCCTCATCCTTTCATTTTATCCGATCTGCCGCCACGTCGCTCCATCTTCCGGTAAGTTTCAATGATGCAGTGTCTCACTGTACACAGTCCAACCACCGCAATCTTGATTTTCCTTTCCTCTGGGTCAGGAAGGCCTGAACTCTCCTCTCCAGGATATCCTGTTGATTTTGGATGATTAAGACGAGCCTGATGAGAGTCATGTAGAGTTTGACTTATGAGAGGAATCTCAATCTCCAGAAAGTAGCACCGATTTGCTAGCACGATTCTTCTTCGTATTTTCAAATTGGTTTTTATTTGTAATAAGTGAGTCGGACGACTGGACGACTTCGAAGCTGTACTATTTTGTCTTGGTCTTACTTGTGACACCCTAGTGTACTTATATCATCCATCACGGCGGCTTGAAAACAACCGCGTCGGCCGAAGGGGGTCTATCAGAGACCCCAGACATTTCAAGTCAAGATATTGATGAATTCTTCAACAATATCTTGATTATTCTAAGAATAAAAATAATTATTCAAGATATTTATGATATGTTCCCAATATACCACATCGGCACAGCTAGGTATTAGTACTATTATATAAGTATTTTAAGTTCTAAGACTTTCTACGCATCTTGTTTATCAAATAAATGATATAGTTTTGTAAAGTATATCTCTATATCTTGTCAGCAAAGAATTGCAAATATTTTTCCTATGCAGCCGATTATCGTCTGATAGATAACTGATACGATATCCTTTTTTCATACTGTTTGTTTTGCTAATGTGTATTTAATGCACTGTTAACCACAGAGAATTGTTTTTGTGGTATTCCTCAATGGTTGAACTTAAATCATTTTAATGTGTGATTTCAAAACAATCAATGATCGATGATTTTTTTACGATCTTTTTAAGACTCTCATACAGAATTCTGTCGCTGAGTTTAAATTTTCTACTAATAATAATTAAAAATAATATTAAAGTTAAAAGTAGAACTGTAGTTTAAATCTTTCTACAGTATTATTGTACATTTAATGGAAAAATCCTAAAACTATAGAACGTAGTATCCTATTTTCCTTATCATGTTTGTCGAGATACAACAAGATTGCTTTCCAGTCTCGATATACGTAACCAGTGTTTTTTAGGTAACATACAATCTGTTATGATAATGTAAGTTAACCGCTACCGAGCTAAAATAGTACTCGGATGTGTCAGCCTTACAACGAAATCTATGAATTATGGAAAGTCTTTATGACACTGGCCAAGGGGGAATGTAAGTGTGAGAGACTCATTGCCCCCGCATCTTTATTAATTTTGATGGATGATGGATCGATGGCATAACAGAAAGATTCTAAATAAAAACTAAAAATAAGGCTCTCACACTAATATTTCCCCCAGTGTCAAACCACGACACTGGTTAATTTTTAATATTATTAATATTGCAGTTGAATTGAAATCTTTTATTTGTTTATAATCTTTATCTAACATTTATATGAGCGAGTGACTCTATGGAATTTTTATGTTATGCGATTCATCCATGGTCAAATAAATAAAATAGTATATACACGGGCGGCAAATACTTTTGCCGCACTACAACATTTTTAATAACGCCCACTTAAATCTGCTTTTATATACCTTAATTATTTTTCCATGATCTATAGATATTCTTGCCTCTTTTTAAAATTATTTCACATTTGAAACTATTAAGACGTGGTTAAATTTAAGCGTTATTTGAAAATGAAAACTGTAAATGAATGGTTTTGGACAATATTTACCGCAAAAAATATATCTGAAACGATTGAGTAGTAATGATGATTTCTACTAGGGTAAATTAATTATATTTGAATAAATAATGGATTCATAAATATTAAAAATAATTAGATTAAATATATTAGGGAAAAGTAAAGTCACTAGACTGCCATCGAAATAAGTTTGATGTCGTTTTGGAGCTTTGATAGTAATCTTTTTGTCATTTTTTGGCCTATAGTAATATATGTTAAGGCCAGAGATCAAAAAATATGTAGACATCTAGAAACCTAGATTTCAAAAATACAGAAGTGTCGGAATTGAATGAAACGATAAACTAATATTAGATAGACTTCTTGAAATCGACGTTGACATTTTAAACTCATTGATGGAGTGTGATTCGCATAATATAATCAATGAATTGTCACAAGACCTCAGCTGTCCATATTCAACAATGAAGGGTAATTTTTAAAGACACCGGAAAAAATAAACAAAGAATTTTGGTGCTGCATGAACTTTCTCCAACGATCTTAGAACAACAAATACCCATCTGTTTATATTTACTGTCTAGATATGAAACCGATCCGTGTCATGAAAGGATTTTTAGTAAGAATGAGAAGTGGGTCCTCTACATCAGGTCTGGGGAAACTGCGGCCCTCGGGCCGCATGCTTTTTATAATAATATTTTTTCACACAAGTTTTTGCAAATTTTCTTTTTTTCCCCAAAATTTCGGACGATTTAAACGAAACTATCAGCTTACGGATAACCGATAAAATATTTTTAAATATTTCTCAGATATCGGTCAAATATCAAAATCTTCTCGTTAAGTGGCTCTTTTTTCTAACCAAGATTGTCAGCTTTAACCTAAAGATTAATATTTTTCTCGTTTCTGCAAGTTTCTCCAAGCCGACTCTACGCCAATATAGAAGAAAAAACGATGACTTACATCAAATCAGATATCTGTTTATACCCCATGATCTTCTTTGGCTAAAAAATGGTTTTCTCTTGTATTTTGTGAGATGTTTTGGGAATAATTCACAATACACTATCGTGGCCGCATCAAATTATCAAAAACGTAGGTTATTGAAAGTATTACTTCAAATATATGTAGCATTAGCAGTTGCAGATATAAAAATGCATTAACTGTATTCATTGTTCAGATGTGTATGCTAGATCGCCGGCCACAAACGGTCGGCGCGATCATGATGCATATGTGACATCATGCGGCCGGCAATGGTCGATCCAGTGATGATGCAACACATGCATCACCGGCCACGAAAGTGTTAATAAAACCTGACGAGGCAGTTACAGCAGAGGTCTACTGCTCCTCTTTCACCTTTTTGATCTTCTTTTGAAGTCGATAGACCAATTACTTCGGGATAAAAAAATAAAAAAGTTGAACAACTCCGAAATCACTTAAATTCATAACTAAAAAAAACTGTATATTTTGTGGTAGAAGATCTTAATTAATAACGAAGAATATTTTAAAAGTTTTATTTAAATAAACTTTTTGTCTTAATACAAAAATGACATTTCTTTCCGCTTTACTTAATATAAAGGCACTATCATTAGTTGTCATCAGTGAAATTCCTGTTACCATAATAATATATAAAAATATATTTTTCCTCAATTTACCTGGGGGGGGGGGGTGCTGCACCTCCGCAGTGTATATGAACGAGCCGCCACTGAGTATTACACGTTTTTAGTATTTAATCCATTCGGCCGCCTCTATGCGCGAAAACAACCTGAACAAGTCTGAAGGGGGTCTCTCAGATACCCCAATCATTTCAAGTCTTGATATTATTTAGAAAAATGGATTATTCTAAGAACAAAAATAGTTATTCATGATATGCTACATAATTTTGTCAATATATTTGGATTTTTTAATTAATCTATATGACGCGTACTTGCGTACTGCAAACTGATCCCTCGTCCCGCCGACTGAGCTCCTGCAGCTCGTGTCAGTCGTATGTTCTCGCTCGCATCCGGTACGATCGAAAAAAAAATAGCGCCCGTGTCAACAGTAGCGAATATTTTTGTTTTCATTTTTTTTTCGCAATTGCGGACAATAAAGGTCAATGATTATTTATATATTCTTTAGACGTTTTAAACAAATACAATGTGTTTTGTAACATGTGGCGATATTCTAAACCCATTTATTTAAATCAAAATTAAAACTAATCGCGAATTAGAATTATTTTTTAATTATTGATAAATATATATTAAATGATACCTAGAATGTTAAACATTGAAACTGGATAGACATTGGCAACGAATCATAAACTAATTAATAATTTTATTGCCCGATCAAACACGTATACGATCACACTTTTTATACAATCTATATAAAATTCAACATTTTATTATGGCTTATCGCTTATGAAGAATACTACGCGGCCGAATTTTACACGGTGAATCGTCGATACGTAGCCGCAAGCGGTAAGTGTTAAATTTCAATAAAATATTATTATTAATAAAAGGTTACGAACCCAAGAAGATACAAGAGAAGACACGGTATTCTTGCATATAAGGCGAAGTCACTTGACCAGTAAAAGACCTGCTCTTCAATTGCGCGGACGTCGACGGAACCGGCTCTGCCAAATCGTAAGCGGACACAAACATATTTCAAATATTTAAAAAATAAATAAATATATTTAATGCATCGCGATGCATGCATCCAATTGCATGATATTTAAATTTTATTCGCATTGTCCTCGGCAACGTGTTATTACAATACATGCACGTATGATAAACCGTTATTGTTGGACGTTCTTGGATCTTGTTTCCAATATGAAAATGTGTGTGCAATGTACATAATTGCCCGTCCATTAGATCATTAGACAATCTGTGGAAGATTTCATATTTTTTTTTCCCGTCTCGAAGCACTCAGACTCCATATATGTATATATTTTTTACGATTTAAAAGCGTAGCCCCGAGAAGATTCAATCGAAATCATTTAATTGATTTATTATTTTAGTATGAAAAGAATGCTAAATCGTTTCATTGGATGCGGTAGATTCGATAGATTCTCGGCCAAGGTTTATTTATGCGATTGTCTAAAATTTTCCCATACGTTTCCATGACCTATGTGCGACAAACTTCCATCCATTGTCAGCATCAACAACGCTAGTTTGATTGATTGTTTTGGAACGCCCAATTCGAGTCAATCATCTGTTAATGCGTGAATAATGGCCGAATTAGTTTTGATCTGATATCGCAAAGACGACGAGGCAAATCTCCTTCCTGTCACATGGTAGCAGATATGTCAACATCCATCGTGCCTAATTTTCGTAATTTTCGAGAGCAGATAAGTTCCCGCTAATAAATCGACGGCGTTTGAATACGCGCGATGATTAATAACGATCTAACAAAAGAAGAGCCATCGCTGTCGTCTGTGCAAAAATAAAATATATTCACTAATGTTAAGACCGCTTTCTTTCGCATTATTCCGCGGAGAGAAACATATTCATCACGATTGTGAGTGACGTGCATGTTTTTGTTTGAAGTTTTGCAATGACTCAATTTTGGACAATGCGAAACAATTGTCGGAGGAAGGCATTTGTCACTCTTGTGCGCAGTAGAAAATTTATATTTTCTTTTATCCGCAAAACTGGAGTAATTCTCGACTGGCGATACTCGTTCCAACAGTACATTCATATATAGATGACCTGCTAAACTTACGTTTACCGCTTCCACTTGTTTTTAGAAAATGCTCCGGTTCGCATCCAGCTAAGATAAATAAATTTTAAATATTCCAATATAATAAAAAAAAATATATGCCAATGCAACATCAGGATTAAGGTCATTGAATAATTAAGTTGGTCAACGATTTTTAAATCTTATTCGGTATTCCGCGAACGATGTCTCCGAAACTGTACATTCCGAGAGTGGCTGTGACTGAAATATTTATTTATATTGTTCAATCGTTGGTTCGGCCCCTTAATCTATCTGAATAGCGCTTGCAGCAATGTTGCATCAATCCAAATCTTATGCTGCTAGATAAACTGTACACGAAAACAAGTTTGCTTCCTGTTTATACACAGTCGAACGTATAATCAGTAAATTATTTCCATTTAATCATACGTCAGGTGGCGCCATTAAATTTCGCGAGGCATCGACAATCGTGTGACTGATAATTTCGTGAACACGACGATAGATAAAAAAAAATACACTAAATTATCTATACATTCATTTTTTCTCGTTCATAATCAAAAGTAAATTTAACTATTCTACTACTTCCTTCATACTAAGGTGGCTTATCAACATTTTACACTCCGTGGACCAGACGTCTTGGCCCAAAAGATTTTTTAGCAACTTGAACCTTGAAGTTTTTTTTATTTAATTAAAAAAATAGCGTGTTTTTTTTAATGAAATAAAATATAAAGTTGTGACCTTTTAGTTTTTTGTATCACAATATTTTGATTAATGGGAAAATAAGCTTAATTTTATTAATATCATCGTCTTAGGCTCAACAGCCCTATTGTAGAACCCTGGCCTCATCTAACACCCTTCTCCATTTTATCCGCTCTGCCGCTACATCGCTCCATCTTCCGACACGGTTCAATGATGGTCCCTCTGTATACAGTCCTACCAACTCAGCCTTGATTTTCCTTACCTCCGGGAATAGGACTGTTTTGCATCCTTGACACGTGGCAGATATATCCTTGTATAATCGGTAAAGCTCATCGTTGATTCGGATATCCTCGTCGAATACGGCTCTAAATATTCGTCTGAGAATTATCTTCTCCATGATATCCAGTTGTCGCCCATCTTATTTTGTCAAAGATTCATATTCGTATATTAGGACGGGCCTGATGAGGGTATGGTAGAGATTGACTTTAGTCTTCTTTGAGAGGAATATCGACCGTAGATGCTTTTGAGGTCCAAAGTAGCACCGGTTTGCCAGCATTATTCTTCTTCGTACTTCCAAATTGGTTTCATCGTTATTTGTAATAAGTGAGACGAGATATGTGAATTCCTAGAAGGCCTCGAAACTCTACTTTTCGACTCAAAAATTAAATCTAATCAATTGTTTATTGTTTGAATATAATCCGGATATTGATTTTGATGACGTATAGAAACGTCATCAAAATCACGCCTGGTAGAGAAACAATTGCGGTTTTTTTTAATCTACTTGCTTTCTTCTTACTTAGCTTGATTATTAAGTCTGTATTTTGGACGAATATTGTGACTCTTTGGTATTCTGTATCACAATATTTTGATTACTGATAAAATCAGCTTAATTTTAATAACAAGATATCGCAAACTGGAGCAAAAACTCTAATTTATAACATTCTAACTGATTAATCGAAGGATTCCAATCTATTTATTTGATTATACATCAACACCTCGCATGATTAAGTTAATAAATAATATTACTCTCCGCTCTGGTTGAATGGAATTCTTCGTATCGTGTGATTCGTAAATATAATTATTTTTCTAATAAAACTCAAGAGATATATATGCGTATTTATTTATTCATCAATATATGTCCTCTTTAGCTTTATCATACTCTAGTGCCAACGTTTATACAACTTTTGAAGCATTTCTGATACGCAGTTTTCAGTATAGCTCATTCAGCGATTTTGTCTATAACTCCTTTAATATTGTTAAAACGTCATCTTTACATGTGGTTTCATCTTCGGCATTAGTAAGAAGTCGTAGACGTTCTTGTCTGGCGAATACGGAGGTTGGGGCATAACAGCGGAGTTAATTTTAACTAATTTTTCCGGCATTTTCCATTATGCCAAGTGAAAAATCGCCTAGCATACCAAAACAAACAGACGATAAATTTAGAATCCAGTATGGCTGCTCCAATGTCAAGATACGTCAGGAATATATGTATCTTTAATGACAGAATAATAAAATAAATACATCAATTTATATTTATTATTTAATGATGGAATTCTATGCATTCAACAAAGCATTTATTCTTCCTTCAGTTTCATTATACTTAGTTTAAGTACCTTTAAACATTTTATACTCTCTGATGGCTATAGAAATTAATATATTTAATTTTATTTTAAATACCTGATTGAATAATAAACAAACTTTAAAAAGACATTATAAAATTAGAAGGCATTCTGTATTACATACAGACGCAGAATCAATTAGATAGATTAAGTAACTGTTAATTACTTTATAATTTATCTAAAATCAATTTTTATTCCTCAACGTTTATTGTCTTATTCAACATTATTAAATGAACAATTTCGAAACACGCGATGATAATTTTTGATCAAAATAAGTCGATTTTTTTTTACTAATATCAGGATTTCTTTATTATTGTCGTCATGCATTAATTGAGAGACTTGTACGATTATAAATCTAATTAGTTTAGTTTATATCAGATGATTCCGATGCTAATTTTTATTTTTATAGCTTTAATGAACTCGTTTATATTTAATAGCTGCGAAAAATCGCTCTTTCAAGATAATATTTTTACAAAACAAGTCGAACATATTTGTTGATATCGATTGGATTTTCCTTATTATTAGGGAAACCCCAAAGAAATTGCGCATTTTTCATACTTTTTTCTACATATACGCATAATTATAAAAGACAATTTTAATCATTATTGGTAATTATTTCCCATCTTTCTTGTGGTTTTTAATTATTTTTTTAAAAAAAATCTGGTTTTAATCAAAATATTTGTTTATGTGGTTTACGACTTGTCACCGGAATGTCACCGGAATGAGCAAGGTCTGGGGAATTTGAAGGGTGAGGCAGAATCTTTCAGTTTGACTCCTGATTTTTTTGATCATTCTTGCTTTATGATGACGTCAATTATCGTGGTGAAGAATTATTTCTTATCTGTTAAACATCGCCAGTATTTTTTTCACCTGGTGATAAATAATAATTAATAATGAATTATTTCTTTTACATCCTACCAAATTACCGAAATAACTTTTCGGAGTGTTAAATCAGGCTATGGGGTCGGAACTGGAGTTTGATTCAGAGAAGGCTATTGCCTTTTCGACTTATGTTATCGTAAATGATCCATTTCTCATCTCTATTTACAATTTGGTGAATAGGGGTAAAAAAAGGGGACAACAAAGAATTGCATCTGTTTCTCTGATCTTTTTTCTAATCTTTGGATAGTATTTGCGGAGTTTAAATTCCCAATCTATTGGTTTTATTAATGAGTTACAAATATGACTGAACGGAGAAGCTTGGAGATTTGAGTCTCTGCAATAATTTCTAGATGGTTAATCGAGGATCCGACTCGACCAGGGATTTCAATACGTCATCATCAAATTTAGAAGGACGTTCCGATTCAGGTGCATGTTTTAGATTTCTATTTCCCGATCTGAACCTTTGAAACCTTAATTGACATCTACGTGCTGTTAGCACTTCATCATATATTTATTGCATAGCTTTAGTGGCTTTGCTGGCATTCAAGCCATGGTCAAAAAAGTAGCATACTTGTCTGATGTGTCCTTCATCAATTTCTACTTTTGACATTTAATCCTCAAACACAATATAAATTTTATTACTGATAAATATGGGGTCTATTGAGGACCCCAAGTTTTTGATAATTCTTTTAATATAAATTTTATTCTTAGAATATTTTTTTTTTTAAATGTCAAGATATTGATGAAGAAATCAACAATATCTTGACTTGAAATGCTTGGGGTCTGTCCCCCTTAGGACGATTCGATGGTTTTCGATGGTTTTCGGATCGGTTAATCGCGTCTGGACAGAAACAGCGCTAGAACATTATGTTACAAAATACGCGATTTCTTTCGGGTTTCTCATTTCTTGATGTCGATTGTATAATTTTTTTTTATTATTTCAGATTAACAATATGTTGCACAAAATTGGAATGAAGCAATTACTGGGGTTGCTTTGCATCGTGGCTGTTGTCAGTTGCAAATCGAAAAAGAATAGCACTGATAAGGTACCACTGATTAATACGATGAATAGATTGGTATATGTACTATACTATTATTATACTATTATAAATGATTTAGGTAAAGGTTGCCGTGTACTACGAAGCCCTTTGTCCGGACAGCATCAATTTTATCACTAGACAATTGTATCCAGCGTGGAGTACATTGAACGATGGATTTAGATTGAAATTAATCCCGTATGGAAAAGCTATCGTAAGTCGATTCAAACACTATATCTTATTTATTATTATAATAGATAAATAATAATGTTTTTTTTTAAAATGGAATTAGCAAAATAAGAAAGACGGAAAATGGGAATTCGAGTGTCAACATGGCTCAAGAGAGTGCTATGGAAATAAGGTAAATATTTAAATACTGCACAAAATATTTATATAATATATTAATTAATAATTAATATTTCAGATCCAGGGTTGTATTTTGAAATTCAAAGAAATGGGCGATGAACAAAAAGTTGATTTCATCAACTGCCTCATGTCGAACAGGCGTCCCGACGCCGCTCTGGACGACGTAAGCTATACGAATTAAAACAAAATTGTAATATTAAATTAACATTTTTTGAATATTAATTTTAGTGTGCCACTAAACTTCAGTTTACCAAAAAAGACATAATCAAGAGATGCGCCGATGGTGCCAAGGGAGATGATATCCTCGCCGGATACGGAGACAAGACAGCAGCACTTCAGCCGTCGCTTTCATTCGTGCCCACAATTGTTTTCAACGAAGTAATTAATCATTCAATTGTTATTATTCATTTATTAAATAAATTACTTATATTTTTTTTTTTGCAGAATTACAATCAAGATTTACAGAATGAAGCTTTGACTGACTTTAAATCTGTCATTTGCAGATTGGCAGTGAAAAAGCCCGCGAAATGCCAATAATTAAGAGCAATTTATTATAATTTTTAGTATATAATATATTTTATTGATAACCAACGAGTATTTATTTATTTTTATTTATATATTCATTAAATAAATCAATTACTGTAGTTATATAAGTAAGTATAACAATTTATGACATAACATTGCAATAAATTATTATAATTAAGAATTGTGTCTTCTTACACCCGATTCTTTTTTATACGGTTTTATATATTTTTTTCTTCGTTAATAATACGATTTTTAGTTAATGGGTTGAGAGAGAAAATGGTAGGAAATCATATTTTTCCATGATTTTACTATTTGTATATGGAGACAGGTCAATAGAAATTGAAAACCCATGAAATTTTAAGAAATTAGTCAAGATTATATTAAAATATGGTAAAGAAACTAAAAAGAGAGGTGGGTTTTTTTTTATTTCTATGGAGGCTACTAAGGGAAGAATTTTGTGGTCATTTAAGATCTCTTCATATCGGACAACTAAGAAGTGTTTATGAAAAAAATATTTGAGTATAGTGTTAATCTAAATTATATATTTTAATCGTAAGATGAACTTTGATTTCTTTCGATCAGTGGAGGTAAAAATATATTTTATTGTAATCGTTTTTCACTCTTTCCCCAAATGTCATAAAGAATTCTCAACTCTGAGAATTCTTTATGACATTTGGGGAAAATGTAGGCGTGAGAGACTCATTATCCCCGTAGCTTTTAGAATCTTTATGGAACGTTTATATGGGTGAGTGGTGCTATGGAATTTTTCCATTATGCCATTTCTCCATCGTCAATAAAAAAATCACAATCTAAAACGAATTAACTTAATTCACGAAATAATAATTGTGATTTTAGATAATTTCCCATTTTTAAATAGCTACTTTATCTTTGAACCAATCCGTCACGGCAACTCGAAACCAACGGCTTTGGCCGATGTGGTCTATTTTGTATGAAAATAGACCCCAAACATTTCAAGTCAAGAATTGATAAATTCTTCCACAAAACATTTGTTATAAAAATGGATTTTTCAAAAAATAAAAGTATTTAATCATGATATGCTTCATTATTGCGGACAATAAAGGTCAATGATTATTTATATATTTATTCTTTAGACTTTTTTAGACTAATACAAAAAGTTTGTGACATGTAGGATTTATATTAAAAAAAAAATTCAAAAATCTATAACTTATATAATAAATATACCCCATCGGCACGACTAGATAATTCTAATGCATATAATATATTTCGTATTATATCAACATCTGGGCAAAAATTATATATTATTTGAGATTTGATGCTTTTAGTTAACATGTCGAGTTTAACTCGACCACAAAGGGTTAATTTTATTTTTTAATTAGGATTAGAATTAAAATTATATACGACAATATTTAAGATGCAAATGACGTGTAAAAAAAAACCATTACAGAGCGATAATAGTTCATTAATTAATAGAAAATTAGGGATGCATGTACAACTCTCCTATAGTGCAGTTTTCTATAGCCAGTGCGAAAGTCCCTCCTATAGTGATCTATTTTAGAGCGCTGTTTTCTGAAAAACGCTACATTTTTAAAGTAAAATTACGTTAAAGTCAAATGAAATAAAAATAAATCTTCGGAAATCTGACTTTAAATTAAGCTTAAGAAAATTACAGGCGCCTGTGTGCAGAAATTTAATTGGGAGTGCATAACTTTAACTCTAATCCCTAATTAAAAGCATTTTTTAAAAGAATTAATCAGATTAATAAATTCATATTTAATATTTTCCATTTTTTTCCTCTGGGCGCACCTTATCCTCTGGCGCCTGTGTGCGCCGCACAATCTGGTCATGTGGATGGCGCGCCCCTGTGCGGAAGAATACATTTATCTATCTTGGGATGAGACTAGACGTCGAATAAAATTTCATAGTATTCGGAAAATTCGTCTAAAACGACCATTCTTCGATTGATGTATTCTGTCCGCGCTATATGACACTGAAACTATGATCTATATTCTTCAGAAGAGACCAAGCAAAATCCAGAAGACATATGTGATGTTGTATCTAAGATATCATCAATTTAGTTATGTCATTTTGTAATCTATTTTTTTTAAACAGCGAAAAATAATCAGTTCTTTCGTTTTGTAGCCGACTATCCGAGTAAATTATAAAACCCTACCTTCAGTAGACAAGCTCTCGTTAATTTCAAGGACTAATCCTTCGTCTGTAATCTTCTGATTTGAGTATCGACTGAGATAATGCATGTATTATATAATTTCTTTTAATTGATGCCCTATTTGATATATGTCTATCCCTTGTCCCAGCAATACAAGAAGATAATGGCTGTCGTCAACGGTAAATGATAGTTAATGAATTAATTTTTATTGCGAATCTTGATCAAATTTCGACATTTCGACAACTTCTGGAATTACCCCAATCAAAGTAGAGCTTCTTTTTATTATTTATTTGACACGGCTTCCTGCTTGAGATAGTATTACATTATTTTACAAGAATGTCACGGTCTCCTCTTTGCTAGAAGATACCATAAATAAATTCATCATCAAAAAAATAAACAAATGAATTGATATTTTTTAAAATGGCCCCTGATAAAAGACGTATTATCAAAAAGATATAAATGCAATGAATAGGTTTCTTAATAAATAATTGTAATGTAATAATAATACATGACGAAATCACGTACGATAGTGCATTAGATACGCTTCGAGGTCGCGAACTCAGGACGATACAGTTTGCATATACAAAAAAATAACTAAAAAAAATGAGATACGACATAAATATTTTATCAGTTGCAGGGTTATCAATCAAACTATATATATACATAACTACATGGCATTAGAATAGTTCAATAATAAAAAAATGTCGTTCAAAATATTACGCGAGTTGCTATGTATTATTGTTATCGTGGAATGTGAACGAATAAATGATGATAGGGTTCGTATTTGTATTTCATCTCATCTTATAGTTATTTATTACATATTTAAAACAATATATATATGTTTCAGCTGAATGTCACCATTTTTTACGAATCACTCTGTCCGTATTCCACCGATTACTTCACTGAACAAGTCTATCCGACGTGGCTAAATTTAAATGGCGAATTTAATTTGCAGCTCATACCATATGGATCGTCTACGGTAAGCGAATCAATGATATTTTATATTAATTAATATTAATCGGTTGCGTTTATAATAATTTTAGCATTGGATGGCGAATGGAAAAGTGGTATTTTCCTGTCAGCATGGAACGAACGAATGCTATGCCAATAAGGTATTGAATAAGCATTATATTAAAGAGCGTCTTTAAATGTTTTTTTTTTCAGATTCAGGGATGCATATTGGAAGACGAATTTTTGACATTTGATCAAAAATTAAATTTAATCAACTGTTTAATGATTGACTACAATCCAGATATTGATTTTGATGACGTATGTGTTTACTCAGTAGAGAAATAATAGCGGTTTTTTTTATTCTACTTACTTTCTTCTTAATTGGCTTCCTTATTAAGTCTGTATTTTGGAGAAAAATTGTGATTATTAGGTATTCTGTATCACAATATTTTGATTACTGATTAATCGATGGATTTCAATCATTTTACTTGAGTTTAACTCCACATCATTGATTTAAATAAATTTACAATTTTAGGGGATGGTAAATGATATATTTTTACTTTAATCAAATAATACAAATTATACTTTATTAAATGTTGAAGAGCAAGTTTCTGACTCCTTCCTCAATAAGAAGCCTTGTTTTACTTTTTTAATTCAATTTAAAATTATCTAAAGCTTTTAAATCATCTAACGCAGAGGTTCCCAATCTTTTTCGGTTTACGGCTCTCTTAAAACATCAGATTTTTCCGCGGCTCCCTTAACACATTAACAGCGGGAAGGGTATTAATACCTTTTACGTATTAATACCGTTTCGTGTTTAACTGCGTATTAGTCTACTTATACTGTTTGTATTTAAAAATATTTTTCGTATAAATGAAACATAACTGTCATATTATTGTTTTCCTTAATAAAAATCAATAACTACTATTTTAAAAGTTAGTATATTAAATAAATGCAAATTTACGCGGGCAAGTCCCAAATTTCATGAATAGTCAGGCATGTGACGTGGTAATAGGTGCCGGGCAGGAAAAATTGTGGAGACTCAGAACTTCCAACAAATTTGCCGAATTGTTTAATTAAATATTTCGCGGCGCCCTTATGATGCGGCTCCCTGGGGAGCCGCGGCTCACACTTTGGGAAACCCTGATCTAATGCTTGAATTACCTAAAAGTATTCTGAATAAATCGCTGTCATTCTATAAAAATTATAGTAAAATTTTCTCAGAAGCTTTGCTTATCTCATCTAATGTTTTCATCTAAAATTTTGGCTGAATGAAATTAATATAATTAATTTAATTTAATTTTTTCTTTTTCTTCAAATAATTTTTATTTATTCATTAATATTAATATGTCTTCTTTAAAGTAGTCTTATATGTAATCATTGCATATAACACATCATACTCTAGTGCTAACGTTTAAATAACTTGTGAAGCACTTCTGAAACACAGTTTTCAGTACGGCTCCTTCGTCCTTCGAAAAAACGTCATTTTTTCATGCTTTTTTTTCATCTTCAGCATTAGTGAGAACTGGCATAGCATCATGTCTGGCGAATACGGAAGTTGTGGCATTAAAATGTTGTTATTTTTGACCAAATTTTTCTGAATTTTCTATTTTTCAAGTGAAAAATCGCCTAGCATAACAAAACGCATGAAATCTTTTCGATAGACCACAATAAAGTGAGAATCCTATATGGCTGTCAATGTCAAGATATGCCAGGGATCCCGCGAAATTCAAATATAGTATTTTAACCAATGGCGGATTATGCGACCGCTGGCGACCCGGAATAACAAGGGGCCCCGAAAGGGCCTCGAGGGCTTCAATTGGCTCTTAATTATGTAAAGATCTTTCCGAAAAAAAAGATCGTTTTCTGTTTTAAATCGTGTAGATAAAGAATTAAAGTAGTACAGATTAGATAGATAGAAGATTATAATTCATGTAACAGAGATGTTTTTTTTTAATTATTTAATTTGTAAATTGTGGTATGATTTTTTTTCAATTACTTTTCTTTTTTGTTAATGACATAATGAAAGTTTTCTTGAAACTTGAATTTAAAAGGCCCCCAATTTACCATTCGCCTAGATCCGCTACTGATTTTAAAATCAGCATATTTTGAGTATCATCAAAGTTCAACTGAAATTCATGAAAAATTAAATGGGCATATGAAAATAGTGATGAATAGATCTGAATTTTCTCCAACAGAATACATGTATATTTGTTAATTAGATCATGAATTTTGTTATTCATTGATAACATAAAATCCGCAATTATTATCTCATTAATCAATTATAATATATTATTATTCCGTAACATTGACAGTACTTTCTAGTGTGCAACTAGATTGAAAATATCTCAAAAAACAGCAATTGAAACTTGCACAAAATATATAACCGGAGATATGATTCTTCTGAAATACGCCAAAAGAACGCAAACTTTCGCGGCAAACTTAAAGTTTGTACCAGCTACAATATTTAACGAGGTATCGATAAAATGTGTAAAATAATATTAATATTTCATAGAAAAAAATATATGATTAAATTTCTTTATGGCAGATATATGACCCAGATAATAATAGAGCGGCCAGGAGAAATTTAACAGAAACAATATGCAGACTATCGACGAAAAAGCCTTCAAAATGTATTTGATACATATTACAATGAACAATTATTTAAATTAAATAAAATATATAAAATTGTATATTGATTGATCAATAAATCTGATTTTATTCACTGCATTAAGATATATATTTTGACATACATATCTAGTACATTGATAAAAGGTTATGAACTCCCAAATTATACGATACCATATTCGTAATTTTATTTTTCTCTATTATTAATAATTTAGTTACACAGCTATTAAGACGTCAATTGCATAGAGATTTTTCCGATATTCTTTCTCAATGAAGCGAATCTTGTGTTTAATTTTCCTTATTGCAATTGTCAATTGTAAATCTAACACACATAGCAATGATAAGGTATAATAACATGTAATGGTTCATATTAGAAATGATTTAAAATAATGTTTAAATATTATAGTTGAAGATAACATTAATTTACGAAGCTCATTGTCAGTATTGCAAAGAATTTTTCACTCAACAATTATATCCGGCGTGGAAAAATCTAAAGGGATTTTCATTGAAACTCTATCCATATGGATTAACAAAAGTAAGCCAATCAATTATTGCATAAAACTAATCAATATTTATTTATATTTATTTATATTTTCAAGCGGATACAAGTGAATAATCAGTGGTTATTCCAATGTCATCATGGACCTGACGAGTGTTATAGCAATATGGTGAATATATTTGTTTACGAAGTTATATATTATCGATGTCATCTCATTTTGCATTCCAGGTCCAAGCGTGCATTTTGAAAAATAAAAGAATCAACGCTATGAAAAAAATTGATTTAATCAATTGCCTCATGTCTGACGATTATACACATTTAGTACTAGATTATGTATGAAAATACCTAATATTATTAATAACTATGATTTAATATTGTTGTTCATGATATTATATAATAATTTTAGTGTGCAATTACGTTGAATATCCCGAATTTGGAAGCAATTAAACAATGCGCCCGAAGTACAGAAGGCGGAAATTTTCTTGCTGATTATGGTAACAAAACGGATACTCTACTAGCGTTCATACCATTCGTTCCGTATATCTTCTTTAATAATGTAATTATTTGTATCATCATATAAAAATTATCGCAAATATTTTATTTATGCATTTTTTTTTTTTTACAGGAATTCGACAGAGACACCTATAACGAAGCTAGAGAAAATTTGCAGAGCACTATATGCAGGCTTTCAGTCAATAAGCCAACCAATTGCCATTAAATTTGAAAGTGGATTAATGGATGGTATTTTTTTTTATATAAATATGGGCAGTATTTTGTTAGATTACTCATGACGAATTAAAATAATATATACATTTATTGAAAATAAAATTACTACGCAAATAATTTGCATGCATATATTTATTCTAATCTGTTATCTACATCTTGTCTGTTTTTCCCCACATCAAAATATTATACGCAAATAAGGAAATATTGTCTATTTTTTAAAGAAATGATAATGATTGCAAATACATTCGTATCGCAAAAATGTTGGATTTTACAGTTATTTGTTTTTGCTGTTTCTTTGAAAATATCATAGATACACATTAGGGCTTTTTAAACAATGCGTTTAGAAATTATCATACATGTCACAAACTTATTGTATTTGTTTAAAAGTCTAAAGAATAAATATTATAAATATTGTATGAAATAGTGAAAAAAATAATTAAAACAACAATATTTTCTTCTGTTGTCACGTGCACGATGTATTTTCTCGCTCGCATCCGGTACGATGTGTTGAGTGCAAGTGAAACGTACTAGTAAATCATTGGTAGTGACACGTGCGGCGAGAGTTCACACGACTTAAAATATTCAAAATATCGATCAAATTATGAATAATTATTTTTATTCTTAGAATAATCTATTTTAAAAGAAATGTCAAGATATTGTAAAAAAAAATATTAACATCTAAAATGCTTGGAGGTATCTGAGACACCCCCTTCGGACGACGCGGTTGTTTTCAAGCCGTCGTGACGGATGGGTATAATAAAGATTTTTTTAAAAAATCGTTATATTCGTTGATACACGCATTTGCTAGTCACTTTTTAAGTTACATTTTATTTCTTCTTTATTAAAAATTCCTGTTTAAAAAAAAACTTTCATTAATAATAATATAGTGATCATTCTATGAGCTTATTATTATAGAGCTGAAAAGAGGAGAATAAAAATTAATTCGATTCAAACTCTATTCAAGAATGTTTTAAAATATTTACTTACTTTTATAAGTTCTCTGAAACAAATGTATTAAATGTTTTTTAAATAAAAAACGAAACGTTTCGTTTAGAAAATAAATGCGTGTAATTTGGAATACTGATTAAATTGACAAAATTGATAATTCTCACCATTGAATTTTTAAAATCAGCAGCTAGTAGAAAAAAATAAATTTAGAAAATAAAAATAAGACATTTGTAATTAAGATAATAATTAAAAAATCGTTATTTTCGAAGATCCACGCATTTGCCTGTCACTATTTAAGTTACATTTTATTTCTTCTTTATTAAAAAATCCTTTCATTAATAATAATATAGTGAAGATTCTATGAGATTTTTATTATAGAGCTGAAAAGAGGAGAATAAAAATTCGATGAAAATTCTATTCAAGAATGTTTTAAAATGTTTACTTACTTTTATAAGTTCTCTAAAACAAATGTATTAAATGTTTTTTAAATAAAAAAACGAAACGTTTCGTTTAGAAAATAAATGCGTGTAATTTGGAATACTGATTAAATTGACAAAATTGACAATTCTCCGAGATTAAATTTTCAAAATCAGCAGCGAGTAGAAACAAATAAATTTATGAAATAAAAATAAGGCACATAAACTATTTAAAGAGAAGTAGCCATGAAGCGGAAAAATGGATACAAGATAATTGTAAAAGTAAAGACAACCAGGATTTCGAAGTGTTATTTTTTCGTTTAGGTTATTTTTTAAATATTTTTTATATGTTTTTATTTGTATTAAAAAAATATTTTCTATCGTAATTTAGGAAATTTTATTCCGTCTTTTGTAATAAGTACACTAAGCATTAATTAATACAATAATATTATAAAAGTATATATATAATTTATGATAATAATAAAAAATATTTTGCGAAACAAGTTCTGATAGAAATAACGGTTTTTTCGGTTCAGTTCCGATTCAAAGCTTTGCAGATAACAGTAAAAGATATTTACAAAATAATATACCATGTGAAAAAATAAATCATAGTAATTGTGCTTTATTTTTTGTGATTGTGCTTTAATGCAATAAAATTGCATTTTTACAGAATCATCTCCGATTGACAAAATTACACTGCACTTTAAAGGCATGGATATTTTAAGCAAATTCCGCAGAAATATTAAAAATCAAAATCCCAAAGAATATCCCAGTCCAAAATTTGACCATGTGAAGACGATTTGCGTTTATATTCCAAACGCCACTATCATCGATAACCAAAACACAAATGATCATAGAAAAAGAGGATGTCAGAATTGCCATTTTATCATTTTCATTGATATTTTTCAATTTAAGAAAAAGTATGAAGAATAGAAAATTATGAATAATCCATTGATGTATTTTTGTTATCTTATTTGTTCCTAAATTTGCGTTAAAAAAATATTTAGTTAGTATCGGTGAAGATATCTACAAGATTTTTCTCTTTTTAAGACAATAAAAATCAGATTAAAATTAACCATTTTTTTTTAATAAAATGATGATTATATTTTAGATCACTACTGTACTACGGATATATAATCAATCATTTATATCTGAGTAATCAGTCAATACTAGTTAAAGCTGTTGTAAAGACGTCTAAATCTATACATTATCGAAATGAAATATATCTTGGCAATATTTTGTATAATTGCAATGGCTAATTGCAAAGATAAAAATGATACGGTATATAAAATTGAAAAGCTCAATAATTTGAGATTAATATATCAATATATTTTCTGTGAATTTAATTTATATATTTGATTTTAGATCCTTGTCAGTGTTTTATATGAAACATTGTGCCCTTACTCAAGTGATTACATAGTCAAACAAGTGTATCCGACGTGGCTAAGTTTGGATGAAGAATTCAGACTGGAGCTCATTCCATATGGATTAGCTGAGGTAAAAATAATAATTTATTTAGACACGAAATTAATAAAACAATATGTTATAAATTTAGTATGAAGTCAAATATGGAAGTGTGGAAATTAAATGCCACCATGGACCAGCGGAGTGCTATGCTAATAAGGTATTTAAATCAATTTTATTTTAATTTTACTAAATATTTAACGAATGATTTTTTCAAATTTTAGATTCAGGCATGCGCATTACATAACAAAGGATTGCCAAGTAATGAAAAACTCAAATTGATCAATTGTCTGATGATGAATGATCCGGACACCGATTTGGATAAAGTATATTTTTTTTAAATTTAATCATTAAACTTGTTTTCTAAATTGATATGGGTAAATAATATTTTATGTATTTTTGTTAGTGTGCAAATGAATTGGGAATAACTCAAGATTCGAAAGATTCAATCAAAAAGTGTGCAGATGGTGCAACTGGGGATCTGGTCCATTTAATGCAAGGTGTTAGAACGGAAAGTCTGCGACCAAATTTAACTTTTGTACCACTGACGATGTTCGATGGGGTAATTATAGAATATCGAATAAAATCTCCCATATAGAAATAATTAAAATTTGTTTTTCGCTTTTGCAGATTTACAATTACGATAATAATAGAGCGGCCAGGAAGAATTTAGAGGAAACAATTTGCAGATTATCGAAGAAAAAACCAGCGAAATGTTCCACGCGATTACTATAATAAAGATGTATAAAAAATATTAATTCAAATACTTTTCAACATTTCGAAGACACTTGATGTACCTGTAAGTCTAGCCAGTGGTTCCAACCAGTTTACTATGTCCATAAACCCCTTTTAATACCAAAAATCTGACCATGAACCCCAACGTGAAAGAACTGTAAATTGATTGGTAAATGATGACGTAAAAATTAAATG
>JAGXCT010034539.1:0-22948 GCA_022495035.1 Philopotamus ludificatus
CGAAAGTTAAATTACTTATACTTCAACGTTTACAGAATAGTTAATGCAAAAAAAAAAATATTGTATGGCAGAGGTTACTAAATTTTTGAAAATGGGCGGATTTTTTATTTTATAAAACATGGTTTGATGATGATCTTTTGAATATTTATATACAATAGTAGGCTTGTGTTTGAAATTATAAGGTTATTATTTAAGGTAAGTCTTTGAGATAGGCCATAACTTTTATTATCCACAACAGCTGTAAGAATTTATTTATCAAAAATATAAGTATCCTACCGATAAGAAAATATTTGAAAAAACAAGAAAACGTAATAGATACAGCAGAATTCTCAAATGTTATTAATTTTGCAGTAAATATTAAATGTTAGTCAGCAAAGTCAGCAAGTATCTAACCAAAAAAAAATATTTTAATTAACAAAGCGTTGTAAAAGTTACAGCCGATCAAACGTGTAGTGTTGACTAGCGTGTGATATGCGCGCCCCGGACTCACACAAAAACGCCTTTGTGGTGGAATCCACAACTCCCGTAGACAATGAGTTAAGCGGAAAAATAATTTTCATAACATGTCTGATATAAAATAAATAGGAAATTTGCATCATTTTTTCTATCAAAACTCATTTGGTTCGTTGCTTAGATTATAATTTGTATTGAAAAAATATTAAAGAAAATATGAATAATATTTTCAGACATTGTTAAATATGCATAATCATTTAATTTGCATTTTTATTATATTCGATTTTAAGTTAGGTAATTTTACCATAAAAACCCTTAATAAATTTGTAAAAAAATCGCATCTCCAAAAGCTTTTTAAGCACACCTAAGCCGCGTTCACCGGCTATTAAGCAATCAGTGTAAAATCTGATTCGGTAACGATTCGTGCCTGAAAAAATCGGTCACCTTCCGTGTCCGCGTATACTACACAATAACTAACCGGCTCGTTGCCACAATCGCTAATACCAGTTACATCACCACCGTCTATATATAGTGCTTTCATTTCGGCCGCCGAGATAAGATATGGCGCACGAAAAGTTTGGCCCCCGACAGACATGTCGGGCATGGTAATGTCTGCCTTAACCAGAGCGATGATTTAATCAAATATTTACGACGCAATTTCATATATTCTCTACTTTCAAAGCGAGTAGACGGGAACCCTTTGAATTCAATAAGGAAATGTTGTAAAGGGAAAATGTGCCCCGAATCATTCATAGAGGGCCGCCCCATTAAGTAATACTCCAATACGTCTTGCTTAACAATATTCCTTTTTCACGCGTTATAGTTGAGCTGCTCACAAAGGATGACATATGTATCGGGCTCGTGAAAAGCTTTATATTTCAATGGAAAAATATTTTTTTTGCACGTATCAATTAATTCGCAATGAATTTTCATTTCTAGTAGTCGATCTGGCTCCGACTAGTATTGTGTTAGCATAAAAATATAAAAAATCTAATTTAGTTAAAAAATAATAGTATGTAAAAGATCATTTATATATTCTTATGCCATACACGTTGAAGAGCCCTGAAGCTTGTAGAGCAATTTTTTCAATGTTGACAAGTCGTCGTCCTTTATTATTATTAAGGAATACGTAGACCGAGACCTATATATAGTCTAAGATGTTAATTTAGGCCAAAATTTCATTCTATTATACATTTACCATTTTTCAAGAAGTAAAAATTCTTCATCATATCAGCAAAAGTAAAACCTTTTCGACAACCAATGATAAAGAAAGCTTCTAATATAGCAGCTTCCATTGCCAAGATATTAAAAATAAGAATATAATAATTTTGCATATTTTTTTTAAAAAACCTTATAATATTTTAAGTCCAGAAAAGCTTAGGATTCAAGAGTTTAAGCTTTTAATTTGGCATAAATACATTATAATAACTATTTTTATTTATTTATTATTTTAACTAAAATACAGAAATCATTATTTAATCAAACCTCATTTATAACAAATACTAATACATTCGTATTCTTTTTCTAATAATATTTTATACTTTAATATTTTATATCGAAGCTTTCAACCAAAACTGAACCGATAAGCGAATAAGACTGTTATTATTTTTGGTTTATACAAAATAAATATAATAGTTTGAGATATATTATTAATTTGAGCTAACTTTCATAAATAAATACAAATTTTATATTAATTAATTATTTTATAAAATTTAGATAGAATTATTAAATAATTTCATTTATATATAGTTATTAAAAATCTTGAATCATATGAAATTCATTCGCGAGCGTTTAATTACTAAATTAATAAAATATTATTAGGTTTTATTAATTTTTCGAGTATCTCTGCATGGTATGTAATTAAAATATATTTTATGAAAATAATTATATTAGAAGTACCAAAATTAAATCAAGGTTTGATTACGCTCTAATCAAAACTACGTCGTGAAAAGCATTTTTTCTGTAAATCACTAAATCCATTAAGAAAGTTATTGGCTTAATGCTAACTATTCGCAGATGTCGATTTTTTTATTATTATAAATTGGGCAATACTCTTTTAAGGGATGTTCGTCAATTACCAAAAATCATAAAGACTTAAGAATGATCTTTAGAAATCCGTGCTCGAATCATGTATTTAATAAACCGTTAGAGAATTATTAATAACATCTCAATTCTCTATCTCTAAATTTAAACTGAATAGGAACATGAATTAAAATAAGCTTTTTATTATAAATTATTGTAAGATACGAAAAATATGCTTAAAAGCATAAACATCTTGTCGTATGTTTTTTCTTCAAAAAACAAGCGATATTAAAAATTTACGATCTGATTAATATTAATTATTTACCCGTCAGTTTTCTTTTTAAGTACATAATTAGCATGTAATTCTTCTAAGGTTGTCTGGTTTTATAATACGAAAGTCATACGTTGACCACGACAATCCTTTACTTTTAACAATAATCGCGTGCGAGTTTTTCAGCTGTCATTTTCTGAATCAATCAAACCCTAACATGCAAACGTGTTAGGTAGTTATTATAATTTTCAATGACATGTCAGCATAAATTTTAATATATATTTTCCTATATTTTTTTCAGGTGGTTCTGACAGCTTGAAAAATGTCCGAGCCGTTTTGCCAACAGCCGTGAAGAGAGGGGACGTGGCATTACTCAAGTGCCAATACGACATCGAGAATGATCTTCTGTACACTGTCAAATGGTACAAGGGCGACAGAGAGTTCTATCGGTTTCTGCCCAGAGACAATCCCAACATGAAAGTGTTCGGACCGAACCCTTTCAATGTAATAGTAAGTCATACCACCTGTGAATGTTGCGGCTATCTTGAAATTTTTGACAGGTGTCCCCTGTCAGAAATAGTAAGGCATCCGGATTTATTTAAGGGAAAAGCTATTCGTGATATTGTACACGTTTCTATGTATTACTCAATTATCGCGGAAAATTTGCTTTAAACGCTGCTTGAGAAATGTGTTGTGTTAAATGGCGCTTGCTTACACAATCAAAGATTTACGTCTAGTTACGTGTATGTATATATTATAATCATAATAAAGGTTATTTAGTACATAATATGAATTATTGTCGGTTTGGTCATAATGCTATTGTGGCGTTAAGCTGTATAATTCTCTCTTTGTTGCGGTAGATTGTTTCAGAAACTGAGTAAATATTTCATATTACTGAAATATATTAACATTTTTCGGAATTAAAATACATAGTTATAAAATGGTATCTTGCTAAAAGTATTATGAAAATAAATGGGGCTAGAAATGGATCTTTCAAGGGGATAATGTGCCGTTTACACTATCCGGGTCATCGCAGATTGGATTCAGGCGGACGATATTTGGGTTTTATCATCGAATATTTTCAGAAAAACATCTAGAAAAAATATCAAAATAAAACTCTAGTTCAGGCTTTATCTAAAATTTGAAAATAGTATAAAAATAGAATATTAGAACATATAATCCGTTCCGAGGTGTGTTTTTTTTATTATTTAAATTTATTATTAAATGCAGACAAGTTAATAAAGGAAATTAAATTTATTGCGAATAAATTATAGTTATATTATATTAGACTTATAAACAATTTAGACGAAAAGTCAATTACTTCTTAAAGTAATTATGTTGAATCAAATGTATTTAAGACAATAAACTCGTCATATCTCCATGTTCTTTATTGTAATGGGTATTAAACTTAAAGTCACGCGCAAGTTGAGATAGTGGATATTTCCATTTGATGAAAGAAAAATTAATTCGAAAAAAAAATGTTTAATTGATGAATGGTACAATAGTCTTTACTTTAATATATAAATTAGAATATTGTACACCATTGACAGTGAGATTTTGAATATAAAAAGATGATATATCTAACAAAATAGTATATCAACTTATTTTTTTCGAAATTGGAGCTATGCTACTCAAAAATATTAATTTTAAATTATTTTTATTAATTTATAACAGTAAAAATTGTTTTGATATCCTTTTGTAAATAAATTAGACAAAAATGGCATCTGCAATTAGCCAGCTTCACGAAAACGTACTCCCCTCCTATTTTTATTGCATTTTTCAGGTATTCAGCCTCAATTTTATATGGTATTTAATTAAATTACTGAAATATTCCCATTATTTCCATCAATTTTATATAAATTTGCTTGAGAATTATTTCATAAATATGCTCCAAACCATTATGCATGTTTTAGACATTAAAAGATTTTTTTATAATAATACTTTGACGTATGAGATGTAGATAATCTTATTTTAAAAATTGCTCCCGACATATTTCAAATACAAATATTATTTGCACAAGGAGATGAAAGATTTATATTTAATATAATAATACTAAAACAATATACTATTCTATAAAAATAGTATTGTGATTTCAATTTTTATGCTTATTTTTATCCCTATTTTTACATCAAACTTAGTAGTTATAGTAACCATTCTTAAAGTTTAGTATACGATAATATATCTGAGAGATATGATCGATATATTTTTTATTCATTTCCATCTCTAATGTGGATATTATAATGAATTATTAAATAGAATCGTCGTTTAAAAATGTAATCGTCCTGTACACGCAGAGCGTTTTAAATGTCTTCAGGCTTTTTCAGCGATAAATAAATAGCGCGAGGCGTGGCGTTTCCGCCCAATCCGCCAATTAACCGATCCCATCTAATCGCAATCTATCGGCCGTGTTGCCGATATAACAACATGACAAAAGAGCGAATGTCACAGGGCCGGGGCGTCGTTCATTAATCGCACTGTTTTACGACGCCGACGCCGGGCGTCGGGTATCGGAGCGTCCGGTATCTGGCCCGCAATAGATTACCGTGTCAGGTCTGGCTATCAATCATCCCCTAATTTAATGGGGCGGATCAAGAAAATGCGGATTTGTCACGGGGCGAGCAAAGTTATTATTTCCCAGGTGAGATTGATTGCCGGCCAAGTCTCGGCTCGGCCCCGCGGGGAGGGGTTGGCCGTTGATCAATTTCCGCAATGCTGCCGGGGTCATCAGGAAGAAACTCGTGCCGGCGGGCACGTGACCAATAAAACTGACTAATGCCGGTCGTGTGAGGGTTTCTGCAGGAAAAAGGAAGGGTGGGGCCGTTTACTATTTGCAAATTGGTTGTAAACTTTTTACCACGTCGGACCTGACCGAATGCAACACGCGACGGGCGGCATTCGACATGCGACATTCGACAATACATGAACATGTGATTTTTTGAGAGGTACACGTAATTATTTGATTATATTCGGATTTCAGCATCACAGAGCTTCACTTCATATATTAAATAAATTGAAATTTTAAAAAGAGTAATCTACATTGAAACATTTCAAAGAAAATCTTGTGATTGGAAAAGCTGAAAATCAAGGTCACTTGAAGAGACAGAAAAAAACCTTCCAGTTTATTATTAACCAGAAAGAGGCATGAATGGATAGAAAGATTTTAGAAAATTGATTCAAAACTAAATGATTCCATAAGTGTGAGATTTTTTTAAAATAAAGGGTTATCACAGAAAAAGAGATGTACATACATATAAAATGCTCCTTCTCATCTAATTTAATTCATATTGAAAATAGACGACTTTATTTCTTTAATTCTGCCCATCGATGGAGTAATTACTTCTTCAATGACCGACATTACAGTACTAGCCATCTTAAAACTCTTTGTAACGTAGATAATGACTTGATTAAATCCAATAAAAGTAGAAACTCGACCTTAGTACAAAATATCACTAGCTTAATCGTGAAGGAAAATATGAACCGGTCCGTCACGGCTGCTCGAAACCAACTGCCTCGTCTAAATGGGGTCTATTTATAATGAAAAATAGACCCCAAGCATTTCAAGTCGAGATATTGATGATTTTTTTTTATCAATATCTTGACTTTTTTTAAAAAAATAATTATTTTAAGAATAAAACTGGTTATTTATGATATGCTTCATAATTTGTTGGATATATTTTTTTTTTACTAATCAATATCATGCATAATTGACGCGCATACTCGGCGATGTCACCCCGCAGGTTAAGGACATGCCGATAATCGAAAGCGTAATGTATTAATAATTCCAAAATCTCCATGTTATTTTCACTTTCTCATCTAAATGCAAAATATATAGAAGAATTTATTATTTCTAAATGTTGAAAAATACTATGTACTTGCTAAAGATATTTTTTTAATCATTCTTACGTATATTTCTTCATTTAAAAATTACAGTTAAGCTAACAAATGTTTATATTTTTCCTTATTTTTTAGAAATTTATGCAATTTTGGGTTTTCGATTACGATTTAATATATATTAATGATAACATCTTATTTTATAGAAATATATCACAATCGTTCGAATAATTTACCTGCAGATAACCAAACAAGAATAATAGTAGGCAGATAGCGGGTCAGATACGTCATTATAAATTTAACGACAATTGGGAGCGTTCCCGTGTCGTTGGACCATTTGCATCCTAAATAGCTAGATCTGATCTCACTGCTCTCTGGCATATGATATAGCGGCATTTGCTTAAGCGATGATAAATAATTCTAATTAATTTAATTCGCAATTTTCTTTACAGCCGCAACGTTTTCATGCGAACCGATAAAATCTCATTCGACGTATCAATGGGCCGATGCGGAAGTCATCGGAAATATATTATGTCGCCATTTTACGACGATATAAATCATTTATTACAATAATGGTATGGTAAACACGGACGCTTTCTAAAATATTTCGCGTCGTATATTGGTCGTGGCCATACATAATGTATTCGTTCGCATGACAACGATTTATCGTAGTTTTTTTTGACATGGCCGCCAGCACATGTCATATTCACAATTTTCGCCGGCCGTGTGTGGACACAATGATAAAATCAAATATTTATCGCACGGCACACCATAAAGTTGGGTACATTGGGGGTAACTCATAAATATGGCGAAATGGCCGCTGCACTGTCAATTTTGTGTGTTTTCAAATTTTCCCGACGACATTACTCATCGTTGGATATGCGTGCGATGATGAGGCCGCATCAATATTTCACTATCTTCATTCATCTTCGTTTGTCAATATTTTATTTTTGTAAATTACTACCAATAACAACATCCATAACGAAGCAAAAATATATTCTAAAAAATATAAATAATTGATTGCATCTTCACAATACATCATGTTATCTGCGTTATTATTAAATAATTCATATAATATATATTTATTTCTCAATCAACTGTCTATAGCAGAGGAATGAGACTGGAACTGTATAAATATTAACATATTCAACATGTTAAACAGATTTAAGATTAATAGTACGAGCGATAGCACAAAGAATCAAAATTTATTTTTACCTTTTTCACTCAGACCTATTGGCCTAGACTTATATTTTAAGTACACCGTAACATTTAATAATATTTATAAAAAATTACATTTAAGATTTCATGGTTTCTAAAAATTAAATTCAATGATTAAGAGATGGAAAATATTATATAAGCCTAAAAAAAATAATGCTAACAAAAAACTCATAATAAATTATGTATAATTTATCAGGGGCGTACGGTGGTGTTGATGTTGGGTGTGCTGAATGTGGAAAAAAAATATTAAAAAAAAATCAGTTTTTTTATAAATTTTATTATTATATATACATTAATTCTATTCTTTATTTTCGCGACATAAATTTTTCAATGAAACTATCGTAAAGTGTGCGTTTTGGTTCTATAAGCATTTTTTTCTCCATTGATTTAACTTGAAAATATAACGTCTGACACTGATAATTATTATTATAACAAATGTAGCAATACTATATTATTAACATAAGGTCCTTTATAGATTCCAGGTACTACTATTATTCAATAAAACAATGCTAAGCTGAACAATTTAGCATATGATAAATAAGGATCAAAGCACAAAACCAATAATTGATATACAGATCATGAAACTGATTGTAATTTTAACTGGACGTATTTAAAATACTATAGTAAAACATAAATTTAACAACGTAATTAGTTTAGATTGATCTGCATCCCTGGTTCCTTCTTAACCCTTTATTGATGTGAATTAACAATCTCCTCTATAAATAAAATAAAGACGATTTTAACCTAACTGTCACGGCGGATCGAAGCTAACCGCGTCATCTGAAGGGTGTTTATATATAATGGAAGATAGGCCCCAAGTATTTCTAGTCAATATATTGATGAATTCTTTATAAATGTCTCAAATTAAAAAAAAAAGATCGTTCTAAGAATAAAAATATATCATGATATGCTTCTAAATTTAGTCGATATTTTGGATTTTTCTACTAATGAATATGACGCGTAAGTGACACGTACACTCGGTGATATCCCGCCGCAGAATGAAGACATGCTGTTAGCAGACCGACCGCCAAATTCTCGCGGGACGTGTCACTAGTATACGTTTCACTTGCACTTAATACATCAAACCGGATGCGAGCGAGATAAAACAACGCGCCAGTGGCCACAGAAGCGAATATTGTTGTTTTTATTTTTTTTCACAATAGCAGACAATAAAGGTCAATTATTATTTATAATATTTATTCTTTAGACTTTTTTAGACCAATACAAAAATGTTGTAACATTTATAATTTATATTAAAAAGTTATTCGAGAAAAATCGGCATGACTACGTTAAAATTCTAAATAATGGAATTTCATTTAATATATATTAAAAATGTGGCATAATTTTTAAAATATATTTTTTTCATATATATTTATTCTGTTTTACTAATGAAATTTTAATACTATATAAAAAATAAGCTTTGAAATGACAATAAAATTTAATATGCTGAAAATAATGACTAAGATTAAAGATCATGCCCAAATCCATGTCCATAAATAATAATTATATTTAAAAAATAGTCCACATTTTTTTAATTTTTATATACCTTGATAGTCATAGATATTATTTTGCTTGTAAAAATAAAATATAGAATACACCACTTTAATATCAATGCATGAAATAATCAAAAAATCTTGAAGCTTAAGTATAACTGTCTTAAAGAAATAAAATGTTAATGTACGTTTTTTAATCTTGTATTCAAAATTAATTGAAGACTCTTATCATAAATCAACCAAAATAAATAAAATAATGAGAGATTACAATTCAGGCAAATTTTTCGTCTAAAAGTGTTTATAAGTATATCAATATTAGTTAATAAACTCTATAAGGCAGACGCTGACATTAAAGATATTACCCGAGCAGAAGTTTCCACTGTATTGGACCGAATTATTTTCTATTCTTCTTTAATACCTTGTTCTAATTGTGGGGGATCCTCGTTGGGAACAAGCTTCTAAGCTTAAACTAAACAGTGGTCCACAAGGGAAAACCTGGCTTTAGTAGAGTTACAGTACAGAACATATTTTTAAAATAAACGTTGTTCACATTAAATGAAATTACTAAAAATATGTCTAACTTATTTCATTAATCTTGTTTACCGCGCAAATATATTGCAAATGCATCAGAACTCCATTTCCGTCAAATTTTCAATCCTCTAAATGTAAATCTATCGAATTCATCCGGGAATATGTGCAGAAGTCAATCGTCAATAATATCTAACCGAAGTTTCATCACACTCGAATAACCCAGGAACGCGAGTACCGGGGATTTAATAATTCATCGGGGTAGCGCCGTTTGCTCTGGCAGCATCAACCTGTCAATTAATTCCTTAGCTAGAAACATGTCACATACTAACAATTCTCTATTTCTAGAAACTAAATAAAACGGGTGATATTGAAAAATGCTAACAGTCACCGTCTACCAGATGACAATCCGTATTGTGTTTACGGCGAGAATTTCAATGAACGTTTTGCGCAGACCTACAGATTCGATAGGCGTTTGAAAGCGATTTCAATAACCGAATGAACAATGAAAAGACATCAATTCTCCGTTTCCGTTTCGTACGTTTTTCTGCGGGGTTTTCTCTTATTTTTGGGGGACAGGGGGCGGTCAGAGGTGGTCACGTGAAAGAACAAGATTGATCGGCGGCGCCAGAACGGAGTACTCAGCAACACGTAACACAAAAGTCGTAACCCCAATAGCACGTCATTACGAACACCCATAAATATATATAAAAAAATATTAATTACATTTCATTCATTTCTGAAGTGCGCAATCTCGCAATTAATCCATCAGCCAATTTAAAACTCGGAACTTTTTTTGCCTAATTCCGCTACACGCGCGGTCGTGGAAAAAAATACCGTGATTCCAATAAAAAAATATTTTCATACACAAAGTGTCTCAAAATAAATTTAGAACCACAATAAAAGGTTATCATATGGCTTCGTTAATTTTTCTCTTTGCGTATTGTTTCGGTTTTTTATTATTTCTGTACCCTAATTAGTTTTTATCCAACAAGATCTTGACGGAATTATTTCTTTATGAAAAATTCTTCGCTGTCCATTACGACCTCTTTGTCAAGGAAAAAAAATGGTATAAAAGGTAGCCAGATTTCAGCAAAAAATCCTTAATCCCTGGAATTCTAATGAGTCCGGCTTTATCTTTGTTTGAATACTTTGCTCTGTTATGATATCGGTATGTATGTATACATACTTTCCTTTATTCAATACGAAAATGGATGATATATTATAATATTATAAAATATTCTATACGCACAATCAGCCTTTTTAATATGTTTTATTAAAATGTATCTTTAAATTGTAAATAATCCATTCAGGATATATTTTGAATTCTAAAATCATCAATATAATTAATTAGTGTTTATTTTTAAAATATTTCTCGGTTTAATATTAAGTTTTACCTAGTATTTACACAGAAATCTTTAATACAATCTTCTAGATCAGCTTTTCTCAAACATTTTCCATGGCTTGGTTATTTTTATACTCCTTCGTGACCCACTAAAAATTTTATTGACTCTAGTAAAATAAACCAGATTGTTCATTTTAAACGACTCGGCACATTACTTTTGTGGCTCGATGCCTAGTCGCGGCTATCATTTGGATTTTTAATATAATAAAATCATGTTTATTTTTTAAAGTATCATGTTTAAAATGCGAAGAGTAATGCTATATTTATTATTGAGTGTTTTCGTATACTTGATAATTAAATAAACGTTTGTATTACATAGATTGAAAACAAAAGATTAAGTAAAGCTGTTATACGTATTTTTTCATCAACGTGAAATTTAAAAAAAATATGTATAATTTTGTATTTATGAATTTTATATATATTTATATAACTGAAACTTATTTTTATTGCAATTACTGAGACGTTGCTTGTTCCTTATTCGAAACAAACAAATCTTATAAACTTTTTGAACTATTCCAGATAATCTGAGTACCATATTGTAATGGATTTACTTTTTGATAGCTTTTTTTAACCTTTCTCACTCCGTGATTCAAACGTATTGGCTCACAAGATGTTTTGGCAAATAACTTGATCCTAGTCTTTTTATTTAATTTAAAAAAATCTTGTCTTTTTTTTAATCGGATATCAGATCAAACCCTATTCCATTATTTTTACAAAAAAAATATATAATGAGAGTATATATATAGTACATATAGTACTCATAAATTCGAGTAAGAGTGGAAAGGGTTAAATGCCATTAATAGATAGATTTAAGTTATTGATATTGCTTTCAACACCTATTCAAATGGTATCTTTAATAAAGAAATAGAAAAAATATCAAATAAAGCTGTTAAAAATTATAACAAAAACGATTTCAAATATTTTCTAAAATATGAGAATGAAAGTATTACTTAAATAAAAAAATAAAAACTGATTTCATTTAAGAATCTCTAAAAAGCAGCATTTGATCAAACATTTTTTATGCTATTACTGATATATTAATCCAGCCGTACCGATTTAGGACCCCAAATGTTTAATTTTTCTTGAATAACTCTTTTAACAAAAATCCTACGTGTCGCAAACCTTTTGTATTTGTCTAAAAAAGTCTAAAGAATAAATATTATAAATAAACATTGACCTTTATGTATAATGACCACAATATTCGCTTCTGTTTCGGTTGTAAGTCGACAGTCAATAGTCGGCGGCGTGTCCTTAGTCTGCAGTGGGACATCACCGAGTGTACGTATCATTTACGCGTCACATTGATTGGTTAAAAATCCAAAATATCGACCAAATTATGAAGCATTTCGTGAATAACTATTTTTATTCTTAGAATAATCCATTATTTTTCAAAAGGGTGATGAAGAATTCATAAATATCTTGACTGGAAATGATCGGGGTCTATTTTCTATTATAAATAGACCCCTTTCGGACGACGCAGCTGTTTTCGAGCCGCCGAGTTTATTAATACTATGACCAAAATGAATAATCATTTTCATACACTACATAAGAGCATTCAATTTAATTCATATATAGCTGGAAAAAAATATTTTAGTCATTTAAACTCGAAATAATACCATGAATTTATTTCAATGCAGTAATCCGACTATATTGAAAATTGGATAGTGCATGGGATAGCCGATTAAATAACACTGAGCCACATAAAAAAATATTTAAATTTAAACCGAATCGTTTGGCAATAAAACGTCAAAATATGACGACATTTGTCGGGGTTCGAGGGCCTCCGCCTCCCTCGGACGGGGTTAACACGGGATTATATGGCGCGATATAAAAAAGGGCTTTTTTGCTCTTGTTTACAACAATGTCAACATTGATGCGAACACGACCGAAGGCGCCAAATGGCGGCGTCCCCAAAACAAACGTAATACACACAGTCGGGCGCAGATGGCGACGCTTTTACAACACCTGGCGCCGAATATTGCCTTTTTACTGGCGGAGATTAAGGTTAAAATTGAGATTACAAGACAAGATTTAATGCGGCCCTCGGATGTTATTCGTGTCCCCTACCCGCAGCCACTAGCTCCCGTCGGACAATATTTGCGTAATGCGAAATTTAATTATTGCCAATTACGTCGATGCCGTAGTGCGCAGATTTTAATGAACACTCTGTGATTCGATAATTTAATATCCGCTATTAACGAGACGTCGTTTTAATCGGCCATTAATAGGACAAATCCGGATGGCACGTGTAAGCTGTTGACTGGGAAATTGTTAAATGATATGTATACTTAATTAAAATAATCAAATTACCACTGTATTGTTAAAAAATATCAAGCCTGATAACAATCGAAGTTAGGATGTCAGCAAAATTGTTTTTAAGATTTAATTTTTTGATATTTTATATAACTTTTCACATAATATTTTTAAATTATATACTACATTAGTAAGAACGCAAACCATGCGTGCCATTTAATTTATCAATTAAACCAATAGATATATTAATAATTGAAAAAATATATAATAAGGTTATCATTTATAGATTATGGCTCTTATTTGTTTATTTGACTACGTTGGTTAGATAATATAACAGAAAGATTCTAAAGATTTAAAGGTAATGAGTCTCTCACACTAATATTCCCCACAGTGTCAAACCACGACACTGGTTAATTTTAATCATATTTCAGTTGGATTGAAATTGAAACTATTTATTTTATAATTATTTTTTCGACGTAGGACAGATGTCATTAAATTAATTAATTCTAACGCCCCAAACTACCTACATACATATTTTTATAAAACATCCGGAGGTAGTGGGTCTCTTTCTCTTACAGGCCCCCTGACAAGTGTTATAAAGATCTCCATAAATTCATAGTATTCGTCAGAATATAACTATTCGACTACTAACATGGCTCAGTGGTGGTTAACTCACAATACCAAATAATATGCATATTACCTACAAGCCATAACAGTTATCTTATCATCACTAATTCGTGATGATAAGATAATTGAACACAATTGTTTACACAATTTATAGTAAATTTAGTGTAAAATCCAAAAAAATTCCACTGTTGTATCCAATTTATTCATATTGTATTTTATAAAGATACAGCAAGATCGCTTTCCAGCGTCTATATATCTAATATCATTTAAATACATTATTCAAAATAATAATAATAAAAAACAATTAATTAATTATCATTAATTTTATTATTTTTAAAATCGTTTATTCTAACAAGATCGCTAAAACGATTTCGGCATATAGGACATCTATGTAAAGCTACTGTACAAATGACACACGTAGTCAAATGACCACATGGAATAAAAACAACTTTTCTGGGGGAAGAATTACATATGATACACGTGTTTATGTCGTATATTTCATTTTCTGCATAAATTGTGTCCTCCACTGCTATATTTGGTTTCATCTCAGGCATGATTATCAAGATAGGATCAGCTTTAATCGTTTTGTAATATTTATTTTTTATTAAATATTAGCAGCCGTGGTATCATCAACGATATATCTATATTATAATAAAAAATAAGAGTTATTACGATAAAAATCATTATTATTAAAAAAAACTTGTAATACCTTCCAGACTTCACAGCCATGACTAAATATATTCATGTATCGTATGTAGTATCTAAAGATAAAATGATACGTACGATACATGTATAATTTTATCAGGCCATTAAAAAATTGCGTTTTATTAATACCTCTTCAAAATTAATTTTATTGGGTTTTAAATATAAAATTCTAGAAATGTAATGTGTTCACTTCTTTGTCAAAATAAAAGATTTTATTTGATTTATTTTTTTATATTTCTTATTCTAACAAGATCCTTAAAATTATTGCGACATATAGGACATCTACTTAAATATACCGTGCACATGTTACACGTCGACACGTGACCACAAGGAATAAAAACTACATTTCTGAGAGCTGAGTTACATAAGATACAAATACTTTTGTCGTATAATATTTTTTTTTCTGCATCATTATTGTCTTCAACAGGTATATTCAGCTTTCTTTCAGGCATGCTTTTAAAGCTAGTAGTAATCAAATCGTAGATGTGATATATCTAAATTACAATAAAAAAAAAAGATTATAATAGAAATCATAATTATTTAATAAATAAATTTGAAATACCTAGATCCATCGGAACTTAATGTCCGAATGCTTAATGAGTGAGTCTATAGTTGATTATAAAGGAGGAAATATGTATATATACTGACCCACCAACTCTCACACTGTGTTTACTATTTTTTTTATCAGATAATACATTTTTTATATTTATGAGTGTGATTATTAGTAAATTTAATTACGTATTTGGATAACAAATGGTCTTATTGCTGTATATTTTTGTAATCGTAATTTGATTGTAACCTTCAAGATATGACGAGCCGTTATTGAGCGCATATATTACTCGAATGGGTGACCATTCCGAGGAATTCTGAGTGATACTGGTCAACAGAGGGATGGGGTGGAGGCTGACGACTTGTCTTCTCTAACCCTGAGGCGGTTCTTTGCCACCTGGGGGACACCACGCGATCACCAGCAGAGACACGTCCGTCTTAACCCTGATGCCAGGACTGTGACGGTCGTCCTCCAGATTATCTTGGCTCTTCGAATACGGGGCAGGTCGCCAGCCATTAGCCCGGAAGCTGATCTGTCAGTGCGCGGATTTTAACAATAATAATCAGACGAGGCTTAGGTGCTACGAGCACTTCCTTATTAGCCTGGATAGCGGCCTGGCTCCTCATGGTTCCATCTACGAAACTATGAGTTTACCTAACCGCCATCACCGACACGCGACGACACTCAATTCGTAATATTGATTATTGATCATTACAGTTTTTAAAGTTTAACAAATTACAAATATCAAAACCCATCCGCCACGGCTACTCGAAAACAACTGCGTCGTCCGAAGGGGTCTATTTATAATGGAAAATAGACCACAAGCATTTCCAGTCAAGATATTGATTGAATTATACATTTTTTGAAAAAAATGGATAATTCCAAGAATAAAAACAGTTCTTATAACACACAACTCCAATTTAAAATAAATATAAAAAAATATTAAAGAATGATATTTTGTTAGCATTGAGGAGGAAAACAGATTTTCTTAAGAAGTTAAATGCAATACCTAAAATTCTGTTCAAGGTATTTGAACAAAGCAGAAGTATTTTATGACGTTTAATTTGTAAGAAAATTCCACGAATATTTTGATCAACCTAGTATGATTTTTGAATTTTATTCTCCCATATAAAGAAAGCCTGTCTCTCTTATAACATCAACATTTTATAGCCAATTTAGTTTTTGATACAAATAAATGTTTTTGTCATTGATTTAAGACCCGATGCCGCAAGCCGTTTCCGCCATTATTGGCCGAGTCGAGGTCCTAAGGTCCAAATTTCGCGTTTACGAACTCGAAAAGTAAAACCTTTTTGGGTGGAAATATTTTTTACGACCTGCCCCTCCTGTGACGGTCAGTCATTTTGTTTTATTCGACAATTCGTGGAACGGGGCTGCCCATCAATTTTATGTAATTTGGTGAACGTGGCCGATGTTCGCCGGCACACGAGTAAATAAATCTCGAGACGAAATATTTCTCGAATTTTATTTATTGTTCAGTCAATAAAATCTCAATTTATACAGCTATAATTTATATACCTGATACAAATATTGCGTAATGAAAATTTAAACGCGAATATTGGAAAATTAAGTTGACTCCCTTTTCCGTTTCATGTTCGTCTTCGCGCGATACAAATTGGCTCCACCTTTTTTTTCCCAATTTCGTCAAATAAATATTATTACATAATTATGTTTCCAAAATTTAATATCGAATCGTAAACCGGTATATAAGACGGTCATAGCTTCCCGGAAAAAATGGATAAAAGTTTTGAAACAATGATGCTTTTTTAATATTACGACATCATGCCAGCCACCTCGCCTCGTAAAACTTTTATGTTGTGTTCTTTACAATTTAACCTTTAAGACTATAGCCATCTTTCAGATCCAATTATAAATCTTCATCAATTTTATATAAGACGACAAACTTTGCCAATATGGATTTTAATATGTAAAGAAAATAAAAATATTTTACTTACCTGCGGTAAATCTTAAAACTTTATTTTATATTGCGACTCAAATATAAATTTTGAATATACTAAGATAACTTAAGTTGAATTAGTTAGTAAGTTTATTTTAATACATTAATCCCTGCAGATTCCAACGTAATAAAATATACGAAATAATTTTAATTTGGTCTTTTTTATAATTATTTTATTATATTAAAGACGTTATTTAATTATTTTATTATAATTAAATTTGAAAAATTCATTGCGTATAAACAAGTGTAACAAATATCTAAAATTGAAATCATAAAGATAAAATATATCATGATGAAATTTAATACAAAATATAATAACAGAGTCTTTATCAATTTTTTTTTCTAGGGCTTTAAATCATGCAGATTTTGCTTTATCCGGAAATGATATAGAACATTTGAGACTCAAATGTTCTGTAGGCGTCATCTATAACTATAAAACCATGGAAATAGTCTATTTATGACGCTTTTCTCTAGTTCCCCTCTTTCTCGCAGCATTTTTAAATCAGCTTCACCCCGATTTTCTTATAGATTTTTTTTAAATTGCCTTTGAACGACAACAATATTACAAATATACGTTTTCAATATAAATAGTTTATTTTTAAACATGAAACATTTTTTAAAACATCCTGTATCAAGGCAACTATTATATTTTCCGCTGATAGTTGAATGTGTGGCCGACGGACAGTGGCTGAAATAAAGCCACATCAATCTGTGTCATTTTCACGTTTCAGCCAACGCTTACTGCAAAAAGGAAAATCGTGTTTTGCTTACATGAATTAATGATTGCAATTTTTAAAGCGCCATACATTTTAAAGGCAATATAGACCCTCGTCCTCTTTGCAAGTAAATTGATTCAGCACAACACTTAACAGATAAACCTCTTACAATTTAAATTTCATCACAAAATCGTTAATATTTTATTTATAAGCTCTCAGACACTGTGTTTATATAAAGTGGATGGATAGAATTAAATTCAAAGAATGGGTTCATCGTAGTCCAAGCGTGGTCTGCGCACTGAATAAATTGAATCTCAATAAAGATATATCGTAGACATGAAAAATGAGAATAAATCTATCAAAAGAATTGATAAAACTCCATCGTTTAATTTAATCCGATCAGTACATTCGTGCAAATTTAAAATTATCTAAAAGTTTTTCAGTGTTTATCTCGACATCATAAATTACTCGGGCTTCCATTAAACAATTGGACCGCAGATATAAATTTAAGAAATCGCCTGTCTTCTCCCCTTCACCTGTAAACACTTTGATGAATGAAAGAAGCCTCGCAAACTCAGCGATAATCTGCTTTAAAACAGTAAATGATTATCTGAAAGAATAAGCTCTGCTCCATTTTTTTTTTATTTTACAACTCAGGTGAAACGGGTTCTCATTTCCAATTTGTAAAGATCGGCTTTCTTATCGTGACGTTTAAATAAATGAGAAAAAAAATGATCATTATTTTTCATCTGTCATAAAATATTTTATATTATTTTTATTTCAGAAATCTGCGAGCAATGCAAGTGTCGTCGTCCTGGAAGACGTTGAGAGAAACGCTTCGGGATTTTACAACTGTGAAGTTTCAGCTGATGCTCCGTCGTTTCTGACTTATGTCGCTTCAGCCTTTATGGACGTCGTAGGTACGGATAGATATTTTTTTTTCTATTTTTAATAATATAAGCAATTTATAAATTTATTTCGAGACCTTGAACTGACAAATATTTTCTTCGGGGTGAGTAATTGCAATTTTAAGTTCATCGACAAAATTAATGGATGCTGGACTGACAGGGAAGAGGAACGGCAAAGATTTTGCATAAAAAACATCACCTGAAATATTATAATTTTGTATAACAATTAATCATTGCTCTGTGAGTAACGACGTCATGACAATTTCGGATAAATCTCGCAATATATCAAATTATTTTTATATATTCTATCTAATATTCAATTCGGTAAACATGATTGAAGGATTTCGATAAAGTATCTAAAAAAATATGCATGGGATTGAACTGTGGCAGAATAAGCCGGATAAGTTGAAATCGGATTGAAAATTTGGAAAACTTTCGATGGCAATTTCCGATGATTGTATTGTCTCCGCATTTTGAAAGATTTTTTTCCGCATACGGATCATATATTTTATCTTGTATATCTCTATAAAAACGTCACACGTATATCCATAAATAGATACCCGATAAATTTATATTATCATTTGACAATAATTATGATAATAATTGTTCTTAGTGATAAGTTGTTTTTTATTTATAAATTACAAAAAAATGTATTAAATTACAAGTTATATTTTCTAAATACATTTTTTATAAAATTATTTGTAGATATTAAAAATATTATGATTAATAAATTAATAAAAAAAATTTGGAATAATCTTTGCAAAATCTAAAAAGTCATCTACCAAACATATTGATAAATATTATTCAGCTATAGGTTTTTGCACTGAATAATTATTTTCACCTTATTTATTATTTTATAATAAATTAGACACCCTTATCTATTTTTTTTAATAAGAATAAATCATAAGAGCAGAGCATATTAATAAAATTATTATTCTTACTTGGCCTCAATCCATATTTTCCACGTATTTATTTAAATCTATAAAAACAGAAGCTCAGATAGCAAATATTTGTCATAGCAGAAGTATTTCTTCTTGTAGCTTGAATTCGTAAATTACTAAAAATTAACATTTAAGTTAGTTTTTAAAATTAAAAAAACACAATATTAATTTATTTGTATTTGAATTGCATTCACTGGAACTAACTGGTTTTAAAGTCTAAAAAAATTGTTTATTATTTTTATTTATTTGAAATGAGCCTCTCACACAAATATTCTCCCCAGTGCCAAACCATGGCACTGGTTAAATTCTTAATATTATTTCAGTCGGATTAAAATTTATATTATTTGTTCTATAATTATTTATTCACCGAAGGATAGATGGCATTAAATTAATTAATTCCATCGGATCAAACTGCATGCGGAGGTAATGGATCTCTTCTTCTTACATAACCCTTAGCCAGTGATACAAAGAATTCCCTGATAGTACTCATCGGACACTTATCCGACTCCTAACTTAGCTCAGTCGCCATTAACTTACAATATCAAAATAATATGCACGTTACATACTAACTGTAACACTGATATATAAATAATCTTTCATAAAAATAAGGACACATTAAGCTTTTGATAATGATTTTAATAAAATTATTAAAAAAAGAAACACATCATCTAATGTTTTCTTTATAAATATTTGGATTATAAATAAAGCTAAAGAAAAACACTATTTATAAAAAATATATCATTTATTCTGCCATGTCTGAGGCAAAATTCGACATCACATGCGATATATACTATAATGGTTTTCTTTTTGGTACCTCCAGTAAATGTATTTATTAGGTTCGTTCATTATCATTTGCTTTAATAACTAATAGCTTTGTCAAACAAGATCCAATAGCTCTATTCAACACTTGAATGCGTATTAACATTAACAGAAGCATCGGGCGTAATGTATGCGAATCCCACATAAACCGCTGGACCGCAAAGGGGCTTCTGAACCAATAAATACATGACCCCCATTATTATTAATAAAATTGCTGTCAAACTGTCAGCGCATCTTCTTCCTCTTCTAAGACCCCGGCATATTGTTAATTTAGCAGTAAGACTTCATTGTACCAGGGTGTCCCTTCGACATTAATGGGATGGAAACCGGGCCGAGTAGAACCGAAGGCACCGACATGTAACCGAAGCAATTTTAACTTTATCCGACTGGAATGCTAATAGTGGCCTTGTTTGTCAACTGGGTAACTTCGGTTCTTCGCCTGCACTTACATTAGCTCGGATAATGCTCGGAGGGCGAATGCATTTACCGCAGTAGAATGCTAAAACTATAATATTATCGAGATGGCGACTTAGAGGGACGCTCAATAAGTACTGCTCTTTAAAACGTCGTAGTAATATAATTTTAATGATTTTTTTTATTCGGCTATTTTCTTCATAATAAAATGTATACGACGTGATAAAGCAGAGAATTTCTTTATTATATACCAAATTTCCAAATTAAATGTTGCACAGAAACAATAAAAAACTGCATCCGACATATTCTAAAATACTGAATTTGAAACGCATCCAATTCAGTGCATCCACTCTCTCGTGCGTTCCGCACATGAAAAAATGAATTTTTCGTCATGTGTTCTTATATGATATCAAAAGAAAAACATTAAACTGAAACTAAATATTTATACATGCAATTTTCCGCAGATGTTCCCGAACATAAGCCGTTTATAACTGGAGTGAAACCGAGGTATCCCATCGGGAAACCTTTACGTGGAAACTGCACTTCGAAACATTCAAGACCGGCGGCTAATCTCACGTGGTACATCAACGGACAGCAGGTAAATTATATACAATAGCTATTATATTTTAATTATTAAATATATTCAGAATATTTGAGAAGCCTAATGCAGTTATTGATTTCCGTGCGAATACTCATTTTAAAAATTGCAGCAGTGATATTTTTCTACGTACGAATAAAACAACAGCTTCCTGAAAACTAAAATAAAATAAAATTCCAGCAGACTTCCTGTGCTCTGATTCATTGTGTCTGCAGTTTCACAGCACTCGCGTATATTATCTTAGATTTTCAGTACGACCGCAGTGTAACGAACCATCAAATTTATCCGCTCTACCGTAAATTTTCTGAGAAATAATCAACACCATTCTGCATTTCACTGTTATAATGTTATAAATCAGTCGTAACCGGATTAATACCCTCATCCTCCGCACAAGGACCGCAAATGCATTAGCGAAATTAAACGTCAATGGATCCGGCAAGTTTCTAGGCAAATAAAATTCAGATCCATTCCGCTGATAGATATATCTTAAACGTAATAGCGTACGATTTTAACTATTTCCCTCATCCCCTCTGATTCTCTATGTGTAATACTAGACCAGCTCGCAGAACTTGCCCTTAAAGTTTTGCCATTTCGATAGTTGGGGAGGGATATGAGTCATGGGGTGGGAGGTCAGTTGTGGAGGAAATTTTTCCAGAGATGTCGTTGATGGGGGATGAATAGGGAGGGCGGAAATGTTGCCAAACAAGGGAACACGCCACCATGGCGCCACAGGAATCTCCGTCTACTCATATTCGATCTATGCTCTCCAACATGCCATTTTAAATCTTTTTTTTTTTCATTACAATATATTAGTCTTCTCCTTCAAAAATTGATAACCTTGACTTAATTACATACTAACCGCGTCGGAATTGATTAATTAAATGCCATCTTCGTTGAATAAATAATTATAAATAAATAATATAAACTTGAAACCTACTGAAATAATAATAAAAATGACTAGTTTATTTTATATCGATTGTTCTTTTAGAATAGTCATAGTACTTTTAAGTGTTTACATAAGTATGTATATTAACACATTGCCTACGGAGCGTATTGCGGTCAAAAAAGACAAAAAAGTATTTATTCATCAAAAATAAAACATTCTACCAATGACAAAATATTTAAATAATAAAAAAAAGTGAGTAATAAATAAATTCTTAAATCAGACATCAAATAAATCAATCAATTCTTAAATAAATCACACTCCTTCTTGTAAAACAG
>JAGXCT010034540.1:8302-27696 GCA_022495035.1 Philopotamus ludificatus
GCCTAGAGTGAACTTGGAATATTTACCACGAGTAAATAAGCTCATCCCTTGATTGGTTGAGAGTAGTACACCAACTGAAGAAGTTGTCGTAGTCATTCAAGATCTTGTTGAAATGACCAAAGAACTAAATTTAAATCTAGAAGAATAGGATTTCGTTAGTTTGATTAACAGTCATTCAGCGGAAATAAGCAACGATATTTTGATGGAACTTAAAGATTCTTTTTCAGAAGAGGAATTATCATTATTGCAAATTCCAAGCAATTTGAAACTGTGAAGCTAGGTGAATATTTAAACAGATTCGATATTGGATACACTTTAATTTATAAAGAAAAAGAAGAGCTAAAAGATAATTAACACTGTACCGATACTTGAAGTAGTTCGTCCATAATTATATGTATGTAGATTCTGTCACGTGTAATAAATAATATTTTTTTGAGTGTAAGGATAGGCGAAAATAAAAAGATTTATATATATAAATCTTTTTATTTTCGCCTATCCTTTGAAACTAAAACTTTTTGCCAAAATTGCTGAATTTTGTGCTTTCCTCGACTTAGACGAAAACCTTCAGAATCAATTAATCGCGTAATTTTAGGACACACTGTATTTATTTACATGCAGTGAGATAAAAAGGTAGGATTGCATTAGTGTGAGATGTATTATGGATTTGGATTTAGGATCTTTACCTAGGGATAATTTACTGAGAATAGAATTTGGAAGTCAAAGATTGCGATATTATTGTTAATAGAATGGTAATGAGATAGGTTAGAAATGGAACGATTCATATTTATATTTAATTTTGAAAGTGAATCAAAAACAGCTATTTCTTTTATAAAAGTCAAGAGTTTGAGAATTTGACTAGTTAAGGGTGGGATTTTAAGGTCTTTTCATTATCATTTTGGTGTCGATAAACTCGGGTTTAATCATGTGTCTAAATAATACGTTAACTTTAATTGGAATTTAAAAAATAAGATGTGGCGAGTCAAAGCCCTAGATTAACGATTGATTCTAAAGGGTAACTGAAATATTTTTTTATTTATAAATCTAGTTTGGCATTGTTTTACAGCAGTGGAATGAAAATTAAAATGAATGTAAAAATAGGCATAACATATTGCATCCAAACAATAAAACAAATGACACATTTGCCACTGGTGTGCCTCGGCTGGATTGATAAATTGAAATAGTCGTTAAATCATATTTAGCACTAGATCCCGTGACAAATGGTCGCGGTCTGCGTTTCGGACTTGCTCCAAAAAAGGGTACCGGGACCATGAAACATAACGACCTAAAATTTATTATCTTTCGGGTCGATTTGAACTGCAAATGAACGGTGAATTATAAAAGCGGCGTTATTTATATCAAATAAATTATTATAAAATTAATGCAAAATTCGCCGGAAGATTTGCCGCTTATAATAAATTGGGCGGGATATTTTGCGGTCGATTAATGACGGCTTGTGCAAAAAGTGCGACCGGTCGATCGAGCCCGGTTTTCTTGCGGCACTTTAAAGGATTGCCTCCGGGGATAAGGGGGAAAGCTTTCAGAAAATCATTTAGAAAGTTTCCTCAGGCGAAAGCAGTTAGGCAGGAAATAGTTCTGCTGGTACACAAATAACTTATCCGTCAAACACCTTAGCGGCTAATCTACCAATCCGTAAACGTCAAAGGGCAGCCGCACTTGAAAAGCCTCGCAACTCGGAAAAACTAACTAGCACTTATTGAAACTTTTTTTTAACAAAAAATCGCATCGGATTTTTCCCAATTCGCAACATATCTTCATTCATACTTAATTCAATATGGTCGGGTTCGTTTATGAATCGTATATTACTCCCGTAGATTAATTCATCAGACACATATTTATGAATGAGTGATGAATGGGAACGTATTCATCACGTGATGGCATAAAAATACAATTTGTAAAGATCCGATGTCTGATATTAATCACGCTCTGGTTATTTTTCAGCTGCTCTTTGAATTAAATAAATGTCGGAAATTATTCAATTAATTAAGGTCCATTCAAAAGGTGTTTTTGTAAGTGGCTTAATTACCTTTTAAACCTCCAGTTTCGATCGATGTTCCAAGTGAGAGATGGGCACTGCTTTATCGCCAATTATTTATATATCTGAAACAAATAGAACGAAATTTAGTTTATTAAAATATATAATATTTAAAATGAGAATAGTCTGAATAAATTCACGGTGCTATTAAATTATTTTGACTTTTCCAATTATCTATAATGCGCAATTTTCTTCTTACTTTAGTTATACATAAAATTTATAATGTTCCCTATATTTATTCAGGCATAATGAAAATAAATCAGGTGTATTGTGTTTAAAAATTAATATTATAAATACGTAAACAATTAAATTGACATTTTTTATCATATTTAACAGATTAATATATAGTATTTTACAATATTAAATAATAAAATATTGTTAGGAAAATGGCAGTTTTAAAAATTTTCAGCGTTGAATAATATTCCAACAGCCCTGAAAACAAATGCGTTTATTGTCAGACTGCGACACCGAATAAATATATTTTTTATGTTAATTTTAATCGAAAACCATGTTACCCATGAACATATTTTTAAAGCAGAAATAAAATGCAAAGTCAGTTTTATTAAAAGTAGACAGTTGAAATTGTAGAACATTGAAAGTAGAACATTGTAGAAATTGCAAGTACGGCATAAGTTATTGAAATATGAAAAAAATGGACTGTATAAAAGCTATTTTTTAAGTCAGAATATTTTAGAGCTACTGTGAGTTATTTATTTATTTTGACTACGATAAATAGATGGCATACCAAAAAGATTTCAGAGAGCTATTCACCCATATAAAGAGACGATAAAGATTCTAAAGATTCTATAGATGCTAGAGGAATGAGTCACTCACACTAATATTCCCCCCCGGTGTCAAACCACGATACCGGTTAATTTGATTATTATTTCAGTTGGATTGCAATTTATATTATTTGTTTTGTAATTGTTTATTCAACGAAGGATAGATGGCATTAAATTAAACAATTCCTCTTACATATCCCCAATGCTATAAAGAATTCTCTGAATTCATAGTTTTTGTCGGACACCTATCCAACTACTAACATAGCTAAGTCGCCTATAACTTACATTATCGAAATAATATGCATGTTACCTACAAGCCATAACACTGATTATGAGTAACTATCATGAGAAGGCTGCCAAAAAATGAACATAAAAACTAAACAAAACGCAATTTATGCTTCTTAAATATAACTCTTAATGCAAAAAAATTCTCTACACTATCAGCATAGTAAAGGTTTGTTGCATTATATTCGAAAAAAAATATATCAGAAGATGGCCAGTTGTGAGATCCCAGGAGGCAGAAAAAATACTCGGGTAAATGTAGTGTTCATAATATTAGAATAACCGTTTACACATTTTATAGAATATATACGAGTAGATTTGTTTTGCATCACGGTTACCAACATTATTTAAGAAATAAAGCTGCAACGCATGAATTAATTTTTTCGTTTTTAGAAAACTTCTGCAAAAAACCATTATATTTAAATAAAATATAATAAAATAAATTATTTGATTAGTTATAGAAGTAATAATATATCAACTATTTGAAATAAAAAAAATGAATGAATGAGTATGTTTGTATGTGAGAAGGAAAAACAAGTTGGATTCAGGAGAGTCGGCGTACGTATTCTCTTTTTTAGACGGGGTGATGGCTAAGTAGTTATTTTTGGTTTTGAGCGGATTAAAATCAGAATGAAAGGTTTCAATTTTTTCATAAGTTCCTGTTGTGGATTTTGCAGTGAACCTTTATATACCCAGTGCGTATGTTAGAATGCCGGCCGGAAGAACGTATTCTTCAGATGTTATGTGTTGTTTGATTCGGTTAATAATAATTGTTTCAGACAATAACGATATGTGAAGAAGTGCCACTTGCCCTCATAAAGGTTTATATAATTATTTTGGAAGATGTTTTAAATGTCACACAGAAGTTACAAATATCAAACAAGAGTTTGTTAAATACATTTTGTAATTAATTAAACCGATGAGTTTGGTCTAGAAAAGTAGCTGTATGAGATGTAGCCTAACTAAAAGCTGATAATCTTGACTGAGTAAAGCTAGAAAAAAGAGATAATTAAACTTTGATTAAGAAAAAAAGGACCTGACTGTTTTCAATATATTATTTTATTAAATTTATATCCACAACGATGTTCATTTGGCCAGAGCTTGTAAAAAATAGTAGGTTTAACTTTTCTTTGAAATATAACGATCGGTTAATTGTAATGATCGAAGAGTACTTATTTCTAGTAACACCATCAAACGAACTCACCAAATTTAATGGCGGCAGGTGTATCTAATGTATATTCATATACATATATAAAAAATATTTTTAATTAATAAAAATCAACCATATTGTATTAAGGCGTACATTTTTCTGAGTCTCCGGATAAAAACGGCGAGTCGCGATGAATATCAGTAATTAGGTTTTTGTTTACGGATCGGACACAAGACGCACAGCCACCAATTACAAAATGGCGCCAGTCGAAATTTGCATATTGTATTGACGTCGGAAAGGTTTGTTTTAACAGTCGAGACCGCAGTGGCTAATGGCGCGAGGGCTGCGGCCAACACGCCGACATGGCCACACACATCCCCCTCCCCGCTGCCGCACCGCACCCTCACCAGTGATTTCGCACGTATTAATTTCTGTTTCGCGGAAATGTATCGTAAATATCGTTGCGCTTTCACTATGGCCCCGGTTTAATCTGGTGGCGTTGCTATTTTTAGGGATTAATACGGGCGAAAATAATTTTGGCATATTATTTATGTGTCGTAAATAACGATGGCTATCATTATACATATACATATATCATATCTGATAATAAAACTCAAAAATATTAACACGAATATGACCAATTTTATTTTTTTACAACGGAGAAACGATTTATTTAAGAAAAACATGGACAGATTTCTTATATATTGATAGTTTCAACGAGCACTGCTGCTCCCTTCCACTTTTCACTCCTCTGTCAATCAGCAACTCTTGGCAAAACATCCCCATTTAATGGTTTTCCTCATTTTAATAAATATAAGGGTGTCGCAGGGGGTCTGTCAACTTTATCCTATTTTATTTCATTCTTTTCACAAATAAAAAATCGACTATTTTTTAGGACCTTGTAAAACCTTTTTGACAGCCAATAATAAAGTAAGCATCCAATATAGCTATCAATGTAAAGATACGCAAGGGACAGCGACCATTATAGCAAAAAAATGAATCTAAGACGACGAGATTATAAAATCGGAATTTTTATCAAGCATTGTATACATGTTTATCTAAAAAACTTCTTTTTGACAGGGAAAATTTAAAGAGTGGTTAAAAAAAATTAAATTATTTGTTTTTCTATAACTAATTAAAGTATTGAGAGACAAACTTGTCAATGCTTGGAAACAAATATTTAAAAATAAGATCTATTATTGCTAATCAGATCTGGGATCAGATCTTTGTAAAATAATCAAGGAATTATTGATTCTGTACTCTTAACCGCAATTGATTGATGAAAAAAATGTTTCTGAGAGATTACTTTTACAATAACTTGCTCTTGAAAATTGCCACTCCATAACAAATACTTATAATTAATTATTTCAATCATTTAAGATATGTTACAAAAAGACTAATAGAATGTTACAAAAAGCTTTAGATCTTAGATAAATATAGGTACTAAATGAAATATGTACATTGAACAATGAGACTATGCTTTCTTTTTGCTTATATCAATTTTCTTTTTAATTTTATTTAGAAAAATTAATGCAAATAATAATTATTTACAAAACAGAAATAAATATATGAGCCGTTATATTTAAAAGTGGTATAATTCTATTATATTTATATAGTGAGACATTAAAAGCTTTGCGTTTGTACAAGTATAAAAATATTTCAGGTATTGTTTAATTGTCAACATGTTAAAATTTATTACACAAAAATAAATAATGTAAATATTTGATTAATTATCTATAAATACCACATTTAATAAAAAAATATAATAAATATAATCAATTACAAAGATAAATTTTTATTTTATTCAAATTTATTTTTTTAAATAAAAAATAAGTATTTAATGCAGACAACTTCTTCATATTCCTATATTTATTTCTTATTATGGGTTCTTAAGTTGTGTATAGTGATAACATTGTGATATTGATCAAGTTACTCTATTCCTTCCATGTTTTTCAAATAAATCAAGAATTTTATATTTCGCATTTTCTTCCATAGAGCTTTTATGAATAAAATTCTGCGGTTCATCGTTATTAAATATAAACCAGCATATCTGTTTTATATTATCTTTTATTGGGATATGGTTAAGACAATTCATATGATATAAAAGAAAATTAATGCAAGAAATACTTACATAAAAGGAATTAGTACAAATGATAAATTTATGAGAATATTGTACTCTATTGACACTGAGATTTTGAATATAAAAATGCAATATTTAACCAAAACGTACATTAACTATTTATTCTTGAAAATGCAGTTATACGATATTAAAAAATACTAGCTCATATGTAATTAGTTTAATAACAAATAATAAGAATAATTTATCACAGGTAAAAATATTAAGAGTAAATGTATAAACTAATAAATATTAAATTATTATATATTTCAGTCGATAACAGCTGAAAGCGATTTGACATATTCAATGCTTAAATAAATTGTATATTCTCCATATTAATATAGAATTATTTATTAAGGCATACTTTGTATACCTATAAAATATGTATAATACAAATAAGAACATGTTATAATTTGATAAAAAAAAGAAAAATTTGGAGAGAATAATAATTTATTATATCCTTTATTATTATTATTCGTATATATTGCTTGCGATGTTATAATTTCACTCTACATAATTCATATGAAAATAAGCAATAACCGATTTTATTTTCTGTAAAAAGTATTTACCCAAATTCCAAATTATACGTTGGACAAAAAAATTAGTAATCAGTCCCACAATGCGTGTATCGGTATATACATATATAAAAAGTGGCCATTAGCCGATAAATTATGTTCAGATATTCCCGGGACGCGGGCATGAAATATCGTACGGAAATGTGTCGCCGAAAATTAGCATACTGTACCAGTCGCAGACGCCCATTACGACACAAAACAAATTTATAATTTATATATCGCGACCTCGATACAAATCAGAATAATCGATACTCGGCATCGCAAGGGTACCGGGTGTTTACGAGTCACACTCATCGCAGCTTACTCGGGCTACATTCTTAATGAGGGACCGAGCTCGAGGGTGCCTCGGCTCAGTGACTATAAAACTGTGAATGTCATAATTTCTAAGAATACATTTCATAAATGTTATGAATTTTTATTTAAAATCATGTAAATGATCGGAAACAGAAAAAAAACACAGAAAGAGCTACATATATACGTAATTTGCTTCCAACGCACAAATACAAAGTTCGAACGCGATTTTACAACTCTGTTTCACCATTTTGAGCTTTTCGTACTTTATGAAAGCTCCATAAACTGGCCTTAAAATTCTGCAGGAATTTTACAGCTTTCACCGTCATGTCAATTGAATGTGTTACATTGTGCACAATTGATATTTTTATTATTTTGAACGCTCCTTGAATTATTATTTAAATAATTAAATACGTATCAATCAGTTTTAATCAATAGAAGTTACATATATAATAAAATAAATAGAATTATTAATTGAATATGAAACTTACATTACATAAGCCAGTGTTATGACTTGCAGATAACATTTATCAGCTTGATAATAAAAGTTAACCGCCAATAAGCTAAAAGAGTACTCAGGGGAAAAAATCTATGAATTCTGGGAAGACTTTAAGACACTGAAAGTAAGAGTGTGTGAGCGATTCATTTCCCTTGCTTCTTTAGAATCTTTATCAGTGAAATGGGATCTTTCAGTTATGCCACTCATCCATCGTAGTCAAATAAATAAAAAAATATTATGCCAGTAAGAATAATGTAAGAAAACGTTACAATCTGTTTTAATATCATGAATAAAATTTTTACAGTGGTATAAAAATAGTATTTTTATTATCAAAATACATTGTATGACAATACTTATAATAAGTATTTACATTAGATGATAATCATTATTGTATCAAAGGTGAATATATTTATCAAAGATGGGTTATATTGCGTTTTGTTTAAATTTATTTTTATAAATTGCATATGATGAATATTATAAAGTTTTTAATTATTTTTTTAAATTAATGCATTTATGTAGATTAAAAAAATTTGGTTTAGAATAAAATATCAATTGTAAACAAATAAATATTTAAGTTATTTATTTATTTTTTATGTGTACAAATAATATAATTTTAATTTTAAATCAGAGCTCATAAAAATATGTGTGAGATTTTTAGATATTTTTATGTAGATCGGAAGAAAATGCAGATATGGCTATCGATATATAATAATTTAGGTTCTTGCAACTGGCAGTAGCTTAATAGTAAATCTTTTAAACTACATCTGGATCTAGTTTAACATGGCACTTCTATAACACGGTTAATAAATTGTGTCATATAATTGATTAATTATATGTCACATTTTAACAATAAATAAATTGTGTATAAAACGTTTAAAAAAACACTAAGCAATAAAAACAATTAACTGATGTCTAATTTAGAGAAAATATGATTTAAACTATATAATGCCATTACAAAAAAAATATTTTGTCGATTCTGGACAATGCAAAAGAACCACCGTAGGTTTCAAAACATCATAATATTAAAATATTATTTTTACGGTCAAATATTACGATTTTAATCCATAATTTCAACAATAGAAACGTATTATTCATCAAGTATTGAAAAAAAAACCACACGGGTTTTTTTTTTAATACAATTTGTGTAAAAACTGTTTCTGGATCTATCAAAAATAATCTTGAAATGCCTGCTAAAGGATAAAAAACATTAACAAACGATCCTAGAATGGAAATAAGATCGAAATTATAGAAAATTAAAAAGTGATCGGCCCCTTATTTTTAAAGACAAAAAGATTTACACGTTAAAAACAGAAAATCATTTATTATGCAGTTTTTAAAACTCCAAAAATACTCAGGGGACTGATAAAGAAAGCAATACAATTTATAATTTCGTGTAACACGAATTTATATTACACTTAACATGTATTTGTAAAACAATATGACCGTGTTATGCGATTTCTTAGTATATAAATTTAATTTCCATATGCTATTCTGAAAGCTTTATCGTCAGACCAACTATGCTTTTCATAAAATAAAAAAAGCATAGTTGCTCTAACGTGATCATCGTCAGTTTTAGAATTAGATAGAATAACCTTGTGGTATAAACGATATATCAAGCTTACTAAAAAATAATTGATAGAAATATTATGCTTAATTTATTTTCATGGCCTTGTTTTTAACTTTATTGCTAATACTAATATATATTGTAGCTCTGAAAATAGATGCAATTTAAGTTTATCAAATTTAGAATAAATTATAATGCAATATAATTCATTCTATTGTATTACAAAATGAATTTTTAAAAATTAGTTATAAATAATTTGAATTTTAATATAGTAGACTCTGAAAACAGTCACATGTTTTATGGTATAATTATCATTTTCTAGAATAATTTTTGTTAACAGAGATGAAACAATTTCGGTAGATAAATGAGATAATAAAGCAAAACCGCAAGAAGTTGTACGGCAGATGAGTGCGGGGCGAAGAGACGAAGAAAAATAATTAATCATTGCTAATGTAGAAAATAAGACTAATGGAATACCTAAGGCCAGTGGCCGCGGTTAATCTAAATATTCCACGTTATTTGAATCTCAAATACAAAGAAATAATTCGCGAAAAACAATTCTGCACTGCGAATAAATACATTTGTAAATAATAGGATTTCAGCAAACCCCTTGAAATATTAGAGATATGCCACGGTCGATTCGGCATTGCCACCCCCCGGCAGAAGTATTGATAGCAAACAAAGGCAAAAATGGCCAAACAACACTTAGCCCTCGTTCGTAATAAATGTGATTTACTGCTATTGTTACCTGCTATTATAAATAATATAGGCAATCGCTATCAGTTATTTACGGCTCAAGTAGTCGGCCAAAGTCGACCCCGCCTAACGACGATATATTTTCACTGGCGATTTAAGGGTTAGAAAAATATTACGTCTGATCGGAGGGGCTAAGGGTCCGCATACATTCAAGATGTCCGTAAATCGCATTGGTAATGAAAACCGCTATCACGGTCTAAAATTTGAATTTATTTCCATAAAATGGTCTACGTGACTTGTACAGCGATCCAATGCCTTAACTCTAACCAAGCAGAAATCATATTAATGGCCATTGCATAATACGGAAAATTATCAGAATATGAAAATTATACGATATAATATTTGATTAATGTATAGTAAATGGCATGATTAATAATAATTAGAATTAAATATATAAAACTAAAAATATCAATGGGATTATTCGATGTTATGACTTCGTGTTGTCGTTTATAGGAAATATTTGTTAACGTTTGAGATATATGTCAGAAAAAGAAAATGCTTCACTGAAATATAATAAACGTAGAGCTACGACTACGACTTAAAAAAGCACTCATTAGGTCATGATGTAGATAACTGTTAAAGGATATGACACATTTTTTTTGTAAAACAATGCCATTGATTGAACATATAAATAATTTTTCATATTTTATAAAAATATATGATCAATAGAATCAAATTTTTTAACGTAACATAAACACAAACAAATATAAATCTTGGTTACAGGATTTAAATTAATTTATTTGACTACGATGGATGGATGGCATAACATAAATATTACAAAAATCCATTTACACATATAAATATTTAATAAAAACGCTAATATCCCCGCCAGTGTCAAACCACGACACTGGTTAATTTTAATTTATTTCAGTTGGATTAAAATTTATAAGATTTTTTTTATAATTATTTATTCAATAAAGGATAGATGGTATTAAATTAAGTAATTCCAAATCGCCAAACTACCTATTTAAATATTTTTATTAAACATACGGAGGTAATAATTTCATCAACTTAGATACTTCTCCTGGGCAGTGTTATAAAGAATCTCCTGAATTCATAGTTTTCGTCGGACACCTATCCGACTACTAATTTAGCTCAGTCACGGTTAACTAACATTATCGAAATAATATGCATGTTACCTATAAGCCATAAAAATATTATGAATATATGTTTAAAAATTAAATGGTTATATAGGAACAGTTTAATTCTGATTTTTAAATGGTAAGGAAAAAACAATTAGGAAAATCTGTATTCAATTAATAAACATATTTTTGTATTAAATTCATACATAACTTATATATACTCGTTATGGAATTATTATGACATGCAATTCATCAATTGTTAAATATTAATAAACAAATAAAATAAATATTAGGTAAACGAAACAAACATTAATAATCATGTATATCCTAAATCAGGGATGGCGAACGAGTACCCCGCGGGTCACGCAATTACCCGCGTGTGAAATTATGAAACCCGCTTGAATTTTTAGAAATGATTGTATAAAGCCTTAATTTAATAAAAAATAAAATGTTTTTTAATCTGCTACTAATATCACTAGATATAGCCACCAGAGGCGTATAATAAGGGTGTGCTAGGTGTGCGCCGCACAACCTCAAAATATAGAACAAGAAAAAATATATTTAAGATTTGCAGCAGTGGTCTATTTAATATACAAGGTTTGTCAGCAACTGCCAATTTTTCCTTTTCGTCTGAGATTTAAGATTTGAATATTAAATATTTAAAGTATTTTTGTTAACGGTGGTAGGATATCGTATACGCACGTGAATGTATTGGGCAAGGCGTGCGCTATGACCGCTGAACGACCTTACACGTGCACGACCGCATACAGTACCGTCGCCAAAAAATCAATAAAATCATATTACAACATAATCAATTATATTATTTATACACAGAATCCGCCTAGTGCGCGTTGTGGCTGAGACAGAATATAATCAATAAAATCATATTACGGCCATAATCAATTATATTATTTATACACAGAATCCGCCTAGTGCGCGGTGTGGCTGAGACAAGAATATGTTAGAAGGGACGGCAATAAAACAAACGGTCGCTATTGTAAAAATCAATCAAATCATATTACAACACAATCAATTATATTATTTATACACAGAATCCGCCCTGGTGCGGTATGGTCGAGAGACGGAATATGCTAGAAGGGACGGCAATAAACAAACGGTGGCTATTGCAAAAAAAATCAAATAAATTAGCAGATTTTTTATTTTATCGTTATCATAATAAAACGTGAGTGTTGAAGAAATTATAGACACTCCATTTTTTCAGATAAATTATGATGATAAGATAAATATTATTAAAATTGGTAAGATACGCTACACCTCTTCCAAACATATTTAGTAAATACAATGATAAAAAAAATACCAGATATATTTTATTCCACATAATTACATAAATTGTACCCGTCAGAGCTTGGAGGTAATTAGAATCAAATTATGATTGTTAAAGTGAATTGCTAATAAGCGCAGATAGTATTCAGTTGGGTGACCATTCTGAATACTTCTGAGTGACGCTGGTCATTTCACAAAAAAATAATTGTCAAAAATATAAGCTGGGAAGCGGGCAGCAGCGCTCTTCAGTATAAAAAATCACTGCGGTGCAGAAGGCAACGGGAAACCACTGCACTATATATTGCCATGAAAACCATGTCCATGGTCCTCCATAAGGGAAATCATGCAAATGGTCACGATCCTCAGAAATGAGAGAAAGTGGATTAATATCTTATATAAAAATATAATAATATGTAATCGCTTTACGTTAAAAAAACATACATTTTAAATTACATTATTTTTTTCCACATACAGCACACCCAACATCAGCACCGTACATACTGGTCGCCCCATCTTGCACAAAAGATCTAAGAAATTGGCAGTTAAAAGGTTATAATAGCAATGAATTTTGCTTATAAATTTAAATGTTAATAAAACTTGTAAGCCTTTATTTATCATTGTTTTAAATACTCAACCTATATGACCCCCCACATGGATTTAATAAAAAATAATATCCAATTTGACCCACTTGGGAAAAAGGTTCGCCATCCCTGTCCTAAATAAAACTTTTAATATATGAATTAGGTATTTATGAAGTTCTTTTTATAAATTTTAACATAAGAAATAATTATTTTTTGATATTATTTATACAATAGGTTACAAAAATAATAATATTTAATAAATATACTGTGGTGATCATTAAAAATATAATATTTTGAATTATTTAGCAATTATTTAGCGGTTCGGCGTGCTTTATAATGATTTTTGCTACATTCCAATATATCGTGGTTAACGTTTGCGTGTTTGGTAGTTCGCCGAACGCTTTTCCGCATTCATAATTTATTTTCACATTTTCCTTCCCACATTGTACGAGAACAAGATTAACCGAAGAAATGGGATTTTTTCCTCGGCGACTAAAATATCGCTTAATTCCCGAATATCGAGAGTGCCAAAAAGATTTCCCATTAAAATGTCGCCCCTGAAATATATTAAATTTCCATTGAAATATTTTATCATCGCCCTTTTTCTTGTAATTTAATTAATGCACAGGTAAATATCAAATGTCTGAAAAATAATAAAAAAAAATCAGTGGACGTATTGATTTCTTAGGCGCGCGGCCGTAATCGACTTTTGCGTAGGTACAAACATTTTCTGCCTTTTGATCCTTTATGTCATCTATCAATTTCGATAGCTGTGTATTGGAAATTTTCGATACCGCTAAATTTCGTACATGTAACATAACGGGTAAAAACCAATCTAAAACGAGATTACGTTATACGTTCGTGTCTGGAATATCATTTTTTGACTTTTGATTAAATGTGGAAAATGTAATGAAAAATCCGCGTGAATACTTGGATGAATTTCTCAACGCAAACCTTTCTTGGTATTTTCGTTTAATTCATTTTTAATAGATGTATCCGTATCTTAATATTATAAGTAATTATTTTAGTTTATATAAATTTTAAAAAATATATAAATTGAAAATAGTGACGTTCATGCAAAATTCTATCTATTGCGCAAATCTATGGTTAAATTTAGCGAACTCATTGATAAAATTAGATCACAATGATCTCGTTATATTTGGACACTGCGTTAGGCGACTGATTCAATATAAAAACTATATATAAAAATAGAATAAATCAAATCAGGTTGCGACGTCTACCGGTGTTTTTCCGGAAAATTGATGGCAAGCTCGTAAATATCTCACGGTGACTATTTTAGAACTCAGGTCAGTTGAAGCTAGACAGAAGGTGTTGGCTCACATTCTCACCTATAGTAAAGGGCGTATCTGACTTGGTGGAAAGAGCGGTCTGATTTAGTACCCATTGCCATATGAAATATTGCAGCTGGCACGTGACCTACTTTTATTCTTACGGGATTTGCAATTTTATTATTTTAAAATTAGCAATGACAAATCTACTTTTCTATAATTTTCTTCAATTCATACTCAAAAAGTCAGAAAAAGACGTTCGTGTACTGAAAGAAGGATTATCTTGTAAAATTGCTTCATGCTCTAAGTGAAGTCTGCACAGTTTGATAGTGGAACGAATGCAATTTATATTCGTGCATGCGAAATACTGCAATTCACCAAGAAATGAGGCGAAAGAAAATCGTTCAATTGAAAATAATTTTATAGATTCGTATTAAATTTGAAAAGAGGTTTAAAAATATTTAAAATAATATATTAGTTGAGACAATATGTAATAATTTAACCTAAGGTATTTAACAAAGCCAATTTTTTTTTATATAAAAGAGAAATAAAATTTCAAGATGTCTTAATATAAAAATATATTTTTAACTTATAATAATTATGTTTATATAAGATGAAAACGATTAAAAGGAAAGCTCGAAAAAATTTGCCCGCGGTGTTTTTCATCTGATTGAAATGGTCCTTTAATGTATAAGCTGAAATAATTCGTAGATCGGAAATATTTTTAAAAAAATAATATTTTTTAACGCCGAGATATATTTCATCTTGCGTGAGAATTTTTTAATAGAAATCTGGTGCTTACAAATCATAAAGATGATCAATGTTTCATACTTATTTATACGTGGTAAAGTGCTTTATTAAAGACTTATATAAAATAATAATAGATACATGTAGTAGATAATAAACAACTATAATATATAGGATTCTTTAAAGAAGACAAAATTAATATTGACGTTATTGCTTAGCAGCGCTTATATTTTTTTTATTAAAATTCGTATTTCAATTGTATAATAATAGTTATAATAAAGTAAAAAAAAATAGATTTACAAACGTGTGACATTGTAACTCGCAAAATTATATGGCGTCAATTACAATTTAAATTGGTAGACAGTTTTATAAATTTTTCTTCCCGTTATCTACCTCATACTCTTCCTCTTACTAAAACAACTGTTTTTCTCTTATTTAATATTCTAAACATTGTAAGTCACTTAAAATAATATATTTTACTCCCACTCAAAGTCCCTAATATTTTTATGTTGTTTTTCGTTGATCGGGGTCTGGCGTTTTTAGGGTGCAAGATGTCGCTGCATTTATTGACTAGTTCTAGACAAGTTTTAATCTATTTATTATTGAGTATAAACATCTGCATTAATTAATTTATTATGTTTTCCGAAGGCATCCAACTCGGACAAGTCTTTGTGGTGGTTGTTCTTTGTCTACGCAATGTTTTTCATGTTTTTTAATGCCATAAATTATGCATTTCTCGTCTACCGTAACAATGAACTTAGAGAAAGGTATATTTTTTATTGTGGCGGACAGGATGTGCAAACATTTTCATCAATTGTATGCGATTCACGTTACATATTCACCAGTTTCTAAACTCTCTCATTAGCTAACAGATACCGATACATAGCCGAATGAGTTAATCCAAGTGTCTCTGCTAATACACTAATAAAAAGAATTCTAATTCATATCCATTAAATCTCATAGAACGTCGTTATTCGGTGTTTTAGGCCTCCTACGACCTGATTTATTCAGTAACGAACAATTGCCCGATCGAAATCTGCAAACCAGTTTCTTATATTGATTTAGCAACACAGTCATATCTGTACATATCATAAATAATATTACGCGTTATAGCCCTAATATCCATTTTTGAAAAAAATAAATATGCCGAATTTCAGTTTTTTATTTTTATTTTAATATTTTTTCCCAGAAACTAGTGCATGTGCAAATGTAGAACAAACTGAACAATGGTTGTACGTAAGTAAATAAAATAAAAATAAATAGAATTTTCCATTCTACATTTTTTTTTAAATATATTTTTAAAACTAGTGCTAAAGCGGTACGTATTTTTGTAAAATATCAGGGGGACTCGCGCATGTTTTTATGAATGTAAAATTTAAGTTTTTCATATTTATTTTTTATATAATTATGTAACTGTTTCCCCTTTTTCCTTATAGTTTTGCAATTCCTTCTTTAAAAAAACTTTCCGGGTTTTAAATCGAAATACTCGTTCAAGTGGATACAAAAAAAGTAAAAAAGATAACACAAATAACAACTTAGACCTCTTTTCCCAATTTAGTTTTAATTATTTCCAACTTAGCTTAAAATAATTTAAAAACTTAAACTTCTTAGCAACCTATTGCTTGGTTCTCTTCTTATTTAATTTTTTTCTTCTTTAATTTTATTATATAAAACCTAATAACGACTTCTTCACTTCTGTGTCTAGTTCACTAGGTTCATTTTTTTGTATAATATTGTGTTTATTTCTATTATTTCGTTTTTACATGTTTTTTTTTTCACTTTTTTTTACATGTCATTCAAACTGTGGTCTAAAAAAGTAACATACAATGTCTTATGTGTCCTTTGACAATTTCTTTAAATTTCATTACCCATCGAGTGTTGTCGCGTGCCGGTATTAGACGTGGTGGCGATGGCGGTTGGGCACAATCGTAGTTTCGTAGATTCTACGGAGCTATGAGGAGCCAGGCCGCTATCCAGGCCAATTCGGTGACGTGTGTGCTGCAGGAGGTGCCCGTAGCACCCGATCAGACCGTGAATTAAATACGAATTGGCCCTAACCTCGTCTGATTATTATTGTTACAATCCGCGCGTGACAGCTCGATTCCCGGGCTTTGGCTGGCGACCTGACCCGTATTCGAAGAGCCTAGATAACCTGGAGAACGTCTGTCTACAGTCATGACATCATGACTGAGACGGAGGTGTCCTCCAGGTGGCAAAGACCCGCCCCAGGGTTAAAAGGCCACTGTTTAGTTTAGTTAGTTAGTTATACACAGTGCTAAACAATAGTAATTTAAGGAAAAAAATATTTCTTTAATAACTATTCAGACATGCTTTTTTGACAGTACCTGGACAAAAATTGCACTCGAACATTAAGTTATAAAATATACTAGAGTATCTCTAATATATCAATCCCATTTTATTATCATAATATTATAAATATTCAGTATAAAATATTTTTTTATAGAAAATAATCAATAGGGGTTGGCCTACTCGTATAATCCGTCACTTTCCAACATACATAGATTGGTAACAACGTTCGACAGGATTGACAACAAGGAAGGCGTCACTCGGCGTCGACCCGGTGTCGATACAGCGACGCCGGATTCCGCTCGCAGGATATCCGAGGATCGATCAGGACATCCCAGAGGCTGACTCCAGCAGGAACAGGGTGACAGGGGCGACACAGCTATTTCATATTTGCAGAAGGCGAGCGGGTGACTGTCACGCCCGCGACACTATCGCCCGCTCGCCTGATCGATTGCCAGCCAACGGAATTCAATTCGGTTTATTGAATTCGTCGGAAGGGATTTGCGTGAGACTCCCAGATCGGGTATCTCCACATACTGTAATTGGCTTCCATGGTAGTCCCCGATTCGTAAATATTTTCATTCAAACCATCATAAATCATATTTATAAAAAAAAACAAAGCAAACACAATAAATCGAGAATTAATACTGTAGAAATAAGCTGCGATAATGTTATTTTTCTTATCACATTCACATTAAGGATCGAAAATTGCGATACAATAGCGCTCTTCGTCGTCTCAAACTTTGTGCCGCTTTTCACATCAAAATAACGTTTTAAAAATTATTTAAAAAGCGGGATAAATGCGTACGCCACTGCGGTCTAAAACAGCTTTTAATGGATTATATTCAGTGATTCGATTTCCATATCATTTATTCAGCGAAAACAAACTCGCGGAATGTATTAACGAAACCGTATCCACCTCGTCGAATATAAATTTTGTTCATTGACTTTGGCTTTTAACGAGATTAATCGCGATGTTATTTGCATTTCATCTCTCTTTGTGCCAATTATGATCGTTTTCCATTTTTGCGCGGTCACCGATAGTGTTTGTATTGACATTAAAGAATGCAAAGTGGCTTAATTAATTTACTGTTTGGCGTCGGATTCATAACTGTGTCAGTTTTTGAGGTTGTGAACCGAATCAATTCGTAATTTTACGGAATGAATTGATTGCATTTTCGGAATTGAATATACAATTGTATATTTTTCGCGATAAATATTCAGCGGGCGCCAATTAATTTTGCGAATTGTAGAAATGCAGAATATGCATTGTTTTTTAACGTCTTGTGATTAGATTAATAGGTATCATTTTTATTTGTCCATCCATCCGTCGCGGCGGCTCAAAAACAACCGAGTCGTCCGAAGGGAATCTCTCAGGGACCCAATCAAGTCAAGATATTGATGAATTCTTGATTAATATCTTGTTATCAAATTATGAAATATATCAAGAATAATTATTTTTATTCTTAGAATAATCAATTTAAAAAAACGTCAAGATATTGGTAAAGAATTTATCGATGAGAATTTTCAACATTAAGGAGACATTTTCAACAAGTGATTGAAGTATAAAGCGACGAAATAAACATAATGTTTTTTAATGAAAAAAAAATAAGGAAAAATAGCAAGGGCTCCGTGTAGGTTTTTAAATCAGTATCATGGTTTGTAGATTATAATTATATATTATGGTTTTGCATCGAACTGTGATAATGAATAGATTATATTTAATAGATAACAAATTATGCCATTTAATTGACACCCACAGAGGGAATGTGAGGTTAACAACTTAACATCTCCGCATCCTAAATATATTTATAGACTTTTGAACAAATGGTGGGAGTTTTCAAACTACATTTAAAATATATTTTATTCGTTATTTATTTCCGAACGCTCAAACGTTTCATTTAATATATTCAGTCAGCTCTATGCGACTTACGACGGAGTTCCGTTCCGCTACCTTTGACGTAAATCGAATATTATATTGGGTAAAACGGAAAGAAATGACATTTTTTCTGGTGCGTCACTTTAAAACCAGTTTG
>JAGXCT010034541.1:0-36667 GCA_022495035.1 Philopotamus ludificatus
TTAAACCGTCACGGTGAGTTTCCTCGCTAATGAAGTTGAGAAGAAAGAAAAAAGTTTAAATCTCCACTCTGTATTTATCCACAAAAGGGTTAATACCCGAGTCAAAAGAAATTAGTTAAATACATAAAAAAAGAAAACGCGGTTGCGAATATTAAATGTGTACATAATATAATAACGTAACATATTGTTAATATTGTGAAAATTATAATATTACATACCTGTGCTCGTCTTTTACGGAGGGAATGAATCTCACACACTCCCTCTTCTGGAAGGTTGCTTCTATCCAGGTCCGGGCTGTCTTCTGCAACATAATAAAAATAAATTAAAATTTGAGTAAGCGCAAATTAACAACATAATATATTAGCAAATAAGCGTTTTGTTAATATTATATATAAATATATGCACATGAATGAGAGCTACGTGAATCTATAATTATAAACATATGTTATATTATATTTTAATACTAGTTATCAATATTATTTTATATGAGATATATGAAGACGAATGAAAACACTGGATGTCCTTCGAAATGAAAATGGATAGTTTATCCGATACTCGTCTGCAACTTGAAATGTTCTATAACAACATTGCAACAACTTCGTGATCGCTTATCGATAGCGAAAACTTTCACGTACGCTTTCATGTTGCGATGCGATTTTTCAGCGGGAAATGTTCAGGAATTTGCTCATGACACATGTGCGAGTTGGCCATCAGTCAGACCCTTGTTTTCCCATCGGACTGCGGAGGAAAATGTTTCGATATTAAATGCCGGGGGTAATTGAAGGGCCCGGTAGACCGGATCAACGGGATTCCCCGCAGGTGTATATAACGTAAACGACGTCGTTAAAACGACCCAGACAGACGCTCGAAAACACTTTGCCGACCCTCGTTAGGGTCAATTTTTTTTAAGTAAATTTCTGGGTCAACCCGCGAATTTGAGACCCCGTGAGATACGATTGAAGTCCACTGTGGCTACTTTTTATATGTAGAATCACAAGGAGAGAGGGATTGAAGAGCACGACAAAAAATAATAATAGTGTATTCCGGCAAATTAAAAACAATTTTTATTTATTTAATTAATAATTATGTAATAAAATATGTTAAAACGAATACTTAAATAATCTCTATTTGAATAAATAATAATAAAATTCCGTTATTCCGTTGAAAATTGTAAAATGCTACATTTCTGACAACAGGTAATGCTCTCCGATTTCTAGCACGTGGTGTTGAGGTCATGAGATTAAGCAATACGATTAAAATAATCTCATTGTCATACTAAAAATATGTATTGTAACCAGTCGTGTATAAAATATATGGGAGTGTTGTGGAATATTAAACATTAAAAAGTATATATCGCTCATTTTTTATTTAAAATATAAAAAAATATGGTGAGGTAAAAATATTAAATAATATTAATAACAATAAAATAACAGACGTGGCTCAAAGAAGCTGAGAGTCAGTATAATTGCGCTACAGTGAGTCGGTATGACTGCACCGAGTTGCAGCGTGACACAGCGCTTAGCGGCAAGACCCCCCACCCGCATTACCGCCCCGCATTCATGCAATACAGAATGTTGGATTGGTTGTTATATTATTAAGGCAGCATTAACCTATTTTGGAAATATAAACATATATATTGCATTATGTTTCAGAGAATTTGAATATTTTGTGATAATTTGTGACTGATTATTTTTAAAAAATCCGTATAAAATTCAAGATGCTGTGGAAACAAGCTGTTCACCGTGCCACAGGCATGCAATCAGTTTAATGTCATAGATCATGAGAGTAATATCGTATTAACGGTTCGGAAAATTGGGAAAGCCACTTTAAATGCATTTTGTTTGAAACCGTTCTGAATAGTAATGATGCTGAAATAAATGGAATTCTAAACTCAAATCTGATGAGCATATTAAACTAATAATAGTGCCACAATAAATTATTTATTAGTTAAATTGACTCAATTTATTATTACGAATAAATTTATCAAAAAATACTTGATTATATTGTCGGCTCTCATTTGTTAACTTTTAACGAATCGCTGGTTTGCGACCGCTGCTACGTTTTTAAATTAAATTCCCAGAGACATTTTTGTATTCATATTTAAATTATATCTTCAGAATCAGCGCCGGTCAATTAAACTAGATTAAATTGCTTGAAAATCCTCGGGGTGCCGTCGGCTCGAAATTTTCCAGACGTTTTTGGTCCCCCCCATCAGACACGTATTTAAATTCACAGTTATTGCCGAAATTTTAAGTATGCCCGTCCCGTGGGAATTATAAGGGAATTAAGATGGTATCTATCATTTATCTCGGGACATCTCGCCGAGCCGCAAGGGTCTAATCCCTGCTTTATGATATGGCCGGGCATACGCTGCGGAGGAATGATAAGGCACACACAATACACACAGATTTCTGTTTGTGCTGTTTCGTGGTATGTGCCAAGACGTGGACCAGTATGCAAATGTCATCCCAAGACTCCGTCTTTACATTATCCGCCGAAGTTTGACCATAAAAGTTGGCCGCCCCAAATTTCCGGAGCGCCCCCGTCGTAACAATTTTACAGCGCCCCTGGCAATAAATATTCACGCCTGTCCTCAATACATGACTTAAATTATCATTGAAGGTTATTGTGGAATTAGGTTTTTGAAATATAAATGTCGCTTTTGCAGATAATCTGACCAACATCATTTGAAATGCATCAATATAGAAAACTTTTAGTATATACAGCCAACCCTTCCATAGAGCTCTCTGCTTCAGAGCGTTTTGCTATAGCGTATGCAACAATTTATTCTATAGTGCTCTCTTTTAGAGCCCCGTTTTCTAAAAAACGCTAAATTTAAAAAGGGAAATTACAATGTGTGAATTGAAAAATGTTTAATATGTTGATTTCTTTCAATTTAAAAATGAAACCTAAAATTTGTATGGTTACCTAGTCTTCTACAGGGCGGGTTTCTATAGCGTTGTCCCTATCCCAACGCTATAGGAGGGTTGACTTTTTTACTCATAGATTGATTTATGTTCTCAATTTACTAGTTCTAATGATCTTCCGAATTTTTCCATTCCGCGAGGTCAGATTGGCCATGTACTCTGCATTTGATCTTCGATATAGCCAAGTAAATTGGTTACACATTTTTTTAAAAGTAGATTTATTATTACTGTTACTATCAAATAGCAGAATTTGCAAAATGCTGTGAAATTATTTTCATACCGAAATATTGGAGAGGGTTAATGTGAAGACAATATGTTTTTACATAATTCCATGGCGGCTCGAAAATAACCGAGTCGTCCGAAAGGGGTCTATTAGAGACCCCAAAAATTTCATGTCAAAATATTGATGAATTCTACATCTTTGGATTATTCAAAGAATAATTATTCATGATATGCTTTATAATTTGGTCGATATTTTTGATTATTAACCAATCAATATAACGCGTAAATGACACACGCACGTTTAACTCGCACTTGGCACATCATACCGGATGCGAGCTAAATAACAATAAATGTCGATGATTATTTATAATTATATTTATAATATTTATTCTCTCCATATTGCAATTTTTTTACAAAAATAAAATCTGCATAAATCAAAAAGGGCGTAATTCAATATGAATCGTTTACAAAAATATTTCTGACTGTATAAATCGTATGTATGTATGTATATAATAATATGTACATATTTTTAATATCTTGCGGTTATAGACGAGCGTGGCTTGTGAGGAATCTCCATTGGCCGCGTTTAAAGACGCTTATGGGGTTTGAGTGGTTAATATGCGCTCATCTAAATTCTAGGAAAATGTTTTCAAGAGTTGGAGTTGCTATTAAAATATTTATAAAAATAATTTAATAAGTAAAATTAACTAATAAAAATATTAAACTTGCAAACAATAAACCAGGTAGTTCATTCAATAAGAATAAAAAAGCACCTCTTTAAAAAGTTAATGTTCCGAAATAACTGTCGCCCTGTACTTGGTAAACAGATTTAAAAGATTTGTAAGGAGCGTTGTGCATAAAGCATATAAATATTTTTTGCGATTTAACGTGACGAATTATAAAGAACGAATCTTCTACCATATATAATTAATTTATAGATATAAAAATAAATATTGAATAAGAATACACAGTAGATATAGTATTAGGTAATAAAAGCATGAATTTTCGCTCATAAATTCATATATTAGCGTGCAAATTAATCATAGCGAGTTATATTCCTGAACAAAATCGTAAAAAACGCAATAAAACGGACTTTATTAATTTTACATCAGTCTATCGAAAAACGCTCGGAAAATATCTAGCATTTCCGGGAAAATAATAAAATACAATTCACAATTGAAAAGAAGGAAAATACGGATATTGTGCGGCACCAATTAAATTTGAATTTTACCTACTTATTGGACTTTTTTTTGCAGTGTTTATGTTGGAATTAAAATGATATATACGTACGTACATATGTTGATAAGTGAAAGGCGTAAAGTCTGGCACGTTACAGCCTTTGTTCATTTTCTTGGCTAATATTTTCAGCGATTATGGAAACTAGCACATTGCATGTCCATAAAGTTGTCGAAACGAAACGCCAACGGGTATTGTAAAGTGGCAATTTGCGACAACAGAGGGCCGACAGAAACTGAATCCACACGTAGCCAAGGAGGTGTTCCCGCTGACCACTTTGGATTATTTACAAAGCCTATCTACCTAAATAATTAAACGTGTTAACCCTTCCATTTGTTTGACTACGCTTTATGGTGTGTAGCATCGGTGTGGAAAATTCTGAAAATTAGACATTTGGTATAAACGCACGTGTGTCCAACTAGGGTTGGGATACGGATGGAAAAACAACAGAGGACGTATGTCTTACTTTGACCCAATATTTGGACCGTGTTGCCCAAACTTTTTTTATAGGGGTTTTTGTATATTTTTATACTCCGTATGTAGCCCAAAAAATATCTAAAGCCTATTTAATTAATTAAACGATTTAAAGCTGAGTACTCCTGATGACATAATAGCCATCAATGGGAAAATCTATCAGTGGAATTCTGTCAGCGATACCTTTGAGTGCCATATCGTATGACAGTTTAATTATACGTCTCAGGTTTTACAAAGGGTAAAAGGGATTTTACTTTCAAAGGGTAATTTTCAATCATCACTTTTCTATTGTTGAAGTGGTGAAATATTTTTTACACATAAATATTATACTTATCATGCACCTGATCAAAAGTTTGCCTAAGAGCAACAGCACAATAGTCAAAGTAGATTCGAGTTCGTCGGAAAAGTTTTTAGTGCTCAAAGGAGTAAGAGAGGGCTGAATAATCTCCACAGGTCTATTTCATTTAAACGGCGAGTATATAAAGCCCATGGAAACTAGGAAGGCGAAACCAAAATACCGTGGAAGGAAATGTTAAATCTAAGATATGCCGATAACTTGGCGTTGAAATCTCAGTTATAAATCTCATCAATAAAAAATCGAAAACCGGATATTGCTTAGAAATTTTCGATGAAAATGTAATGAGCTAGAATAGAACTCCTCGAAAATCTCCTCTTTAAGAGGCTATTGATCTATTGCATGTCATTTTGATGCTTCGAGGTTTTTTGGAAAAGGCGCGACTTTCATAATGTCTGAAACTCTAGTTTTTTGTATAATTTATTTCTTACACGACGCCCTGAATCAAAATATGTCTCTCTGTGTCACCTGTACATCATTAATTGCATGGGTAAAAAAAATGAGGTACATCTATTAAATGACTATTATGTCCAATTAATATGTCTCTAATAAAACTCGAAACTTGCGATTTAAATGTATAACCAAGTTGAAGATAATCTATGAAAGTAATTAGCTATCCATAGGGTGGAGATCATATCTTATAAGTATTCTTTGCTACTCTGTTAATCTCACTGAAAGAAATGTAGACGGACATTTACTCGCTATATCGAACAGTTTAAAGATCTGGCTCCATCTTGTAGAGAAATAATCGATCGGGGTCGAAAATGGAGATGATTTCCAGCCCTAAACTCTCTGAGTTCTAATCTCAAGAAACTAATATTATGCTATACTTTATAATTACATTTTTCACTTGTTTCTTGGACGTATTATTGCAATTCTAACTTGGAACACAAGATTAACATCTTTCAGGTACACCTTAATTAATGAATTAGCATCATCAGTATTATTTAATTTAAATATTACATCCATAGCCGTTGAAGTATTTTGGTCTAAAAGTTTTAAAACATTTCCTTTTAAAAGTTATTCCACATCGCGGCATTAAGGAAAATGTTAATATTTACTCTTCACTACTTTGCGCAACACGGAGAATATTTCGGAACCAATTGGACAGAAATCAATGAAGTTTATAATTTTTTATTTAGATATACCTAAGAGCAGTGGTATTTTTTTAACGGGGAATCTTTCCGAATGCAGACGTTCGCCTCAATTGATCGAATTATTTATTTAACAGTCCCGATTCAACGTTATTTCCTCGTATTTTAGAATTTCATGAATAAAATAATACCCAAAAAGGAAGCATCTATATTTTTATATTTTTTTTTCAGTACAGAGACGCGATCTACGATCTGGGAAACGCTGTCCGACGTATAGTCTCGTTGAATTTTCCTCGACATCCGGGATCGATGCAATTTACGTCGGCCTTGGAAAAATCAAATTTCTTTTTCCTGCCATAAATAAAAATGAAGCTCGTTCAATTCTACCGATATTTCATGGTACATCAATTTATTCAGGAGAAAAAATAAGAACAAGATCGTTACGGAGGGGAGGTACGTATGGGCGAATATTTTCACGTCGTAAGATCCTTGACCCGTTCCGCTAAATAGGTCAAATATTACGTGCATCTAACTGCACTACACGTGCAATGGCTTGCATGTAAGTGAATTAATCGTTTAAATCAACAAAATTAAACAGCCCCAACAAGTTGAAATATAACTCAGATTACGGTCGGTAATTTAAACTGAAATAAATCAGTCGTGCGAGAATAAAATCAATAATTCAATAAAAATAGAAAAAAAATACGGAATTTTTCTAATATATTAAAGTATATAGTTCAATTTGTGGAAAGGAAAAGTTCTTTTATTTTCATCTCCTTGCTGCGACAGCTGGTCGACAAACAAAATCGAGCCACTTAGTATTTTCCACACCCTGGATTTTTCCGGTTGAATCTCAGTGGATTTCCGAAAACGATGACCATTCAAAGCACTGTTGACGTCGAATAAGATTATCGAATTTGTTCCACCTGGCATCTGCATGCTGATTTTATTAAAATAAATATTTGATAACGCAATTAATTCCCACGGTCAATGTATTATAATAATCTGATACGATATCAAATACCAAACGCAATTAGACCGTGAAATATAGAATTTCGCGAATGGAAATATAAACAGATTTCAATATTAACACTATACACTTTCAATATTGTAATATCTCCCTTTGTAATCAAATACAATATTACGAAATTTAGGGATAGAGACAAGAAATATATAACAATATAACACGACAAATGACACAGCGAAAAACACGGGTCGGTTAAACAAAGAGAAACAATCATCGCAAAGAAAGGCGCAAGGATTTGCGATAATGGAAAAAGATTTACCGTTCCCGTGGGTGTTACTGTGGATGGCGAAAGGAACCGCGGGAACAGACGGTCCGATACCTCGGACCGAGGTCAAAAATTAATGAACACACATTGTTTATCTTTGACATGCGATTCGACGTAATGTATCCCATATTCCATATTTCAAAAAAAAAAAAATGGATACCGCATTGCCGTCTTTGGGTACGGAACCGCCAAATTGGCAAACATCAAACAATATATCCGTCATAATGAGATATTATATCACCAGTATTAGAGATTATAAATGAGGAAAGATTATCACGGGTCATTTAAACTCACGAAATAATTTTCGTGGATAATATAATAGGTGTAATAGTGATTGTGTTTGTATTAATGTTTATGGCGCACGATAAGGAACAATTGATTTAATAGGAGTAGATTAAGGAAAGACGTGAAAGAAAGTGCTTTTTACAATAATAATTATTTAATACCTGCAATTTTTTGGTGTTTTATGTGTCTATTGTTTCGCGCCATGTCGGTCACAGGTGCCTGACATATTTTTTTATTAATGCGCCGTGGCATGCACTGGTGACTGACAGTAATTGATTTGAATAAATGATCACAAGCTCCGTCAGTTACTTGTATTAAAAGTAGTGAATTTATTCTATCCTTTTATTCGATGTATAACAAAATATGTATGAAGATTTTCATAGTAAAAAAAATACTATGCTAATTTGGAAGAATTCATAGATTATTTACTATTTCGTAAATCTAGGATATAGGAAAATATTCGTGTTGCGTGATGAAAATTTTTATGGAATATATTTTGATATTCGATGTTTCATGTATTTTTAGTCGAGCCGATTGGCGATCCTACGTTTTTTCTCTAATAACTCTTTTAATATAAATCCTACATGTCACAAATATGTTGTATTCGTCTAAAAAAGTCTAAAGAATGAATATTATAATCATTGTCCTTTACTGTCTGCGAAAAAAAATAATAAAAACAATATTTGCTTCTGTTGCCACGGGCGTTATGTTTTTTCTCGTTCGCATTCGGTACGCTGTGTCAAGTGCGATTAAATCGTGCGACGTGAGCGCTTGTCATTGTCAAACTACTCAATGGATCTTTTACAAAAAATATACCTAACACAATACGTGTTAAAGATATTTCTTCAAGAGACTTTGAAGATTGATCGATTTTTAGGATCTTACTTTAATTTTACTACAAATATTTAGTTTCGTTAGTATTGTATGTCTTTGGGCCTTATTGAGTAGAACATGACTTATTTTTCCTTAGAGGTTCCAATTTGAAGATCTTCTAGGAATATGCTTATGCGCTCTTCTTATAGTGTGTGGCCAATCCAACTCTATCTGTAGTATGACTGATACATCTTGATACCGCTTTAGAGATTTTTAGTTGAAGACTATCAAGAGTCAAAGGATCGTAAATATCTGTACACTTCCTTATCCTTCCTTAAGGACCTGTCTTATCGATGATATCTTGCGTCAAACGATTCTTGGATCTTTCACTTGAATTTTTATTCCTCCGCTGGGTTAATAAATATGATGTTCCAGTGTCATCTGTAGATTACGAATCTTTTTAGAAGATTGGTGATTTACACTAAGCATAACAAAGATCTATTGTTTCTGTAGCGAGGTTTTTATATAATATTTTTTAAGAATGATTATTGTATAATTTTGTACTTTATCAATTTATAGGGAAAAAATGAAAATAAGAATTAATTAAAAAGAAAATAATCATTAAAGACTTAATAGAAAACAATGTTTTAGTTTAACGAGTTGCAGGTGGAAGCGAAAGATCAAACAAAAATTATTTTCAAGAAGAAACGGCAAAAGCTTTCAGTCAAATTAACAACGAAAAAAAAATGAAAACTAGATAGTCGAAGGCATTTTGCCTTTACAAGAAAGTATTAGTTACAAGAAAATATATGATGAAAAGAAACGATAAACTGCCCAGACAAAATTGGACGTTGTAACAAAGAGCGGCACGACCACCACAAGCGCTGTTCCATCCCAAGATACCCACCTACCTTTGCAGATATACAAAAGATTTTTTTTAATTAAAATTATTAATTTTTTACCATTGCCTATAATAATTTAAATACTATAATAAATAGAGATTTTTGTATGAAGTCGAAACAAAACCCGTCGTAAGCCGAGGAGTTGTAATTGAAATCTTGTCATGAAACGTTTTCCGGGTATTTGAAGTATTTGAAGCGGTATTTTAAGAAAGCTTTAAATAAACTCAAGTAGGTTTAAATAAATTAAACGTATATTTTTTTATAATGCCATTTCCATACTTGGATCAATTCCGTCGAGACAAGCGTTATGGTATTTATGCATTAAAAAAGCATATAACTACGTTATCTGAAATGATCCCCATTTCAGAATACTGAATATCATATTACCCTTTCGTTTTCTCATATTACGCATAAGAGAACAACCGTGTAATACGGAAAATGGTTTGCGGGATAGGTTTCGTTTGCAGGTGAGTTTTCCCATAAAATGGTCAGGCGTATCCTAAAACTTGATAGCCCTACAGTCGACATTCATATTTAAAATTTGATATCGAATACATATTAAATTTATAATAATATGCATAAATCAAATAATTTATTCAACGTGCAATAAAGCACAAATGCATACGAATGCAAATTCATTTTATATAAATCAGGATTCAATTTGAAAAATATCCTTTAAATTTATTTTTCACGTATCATCAGGGTATGATGGTAATCAAATATATACAGGATATTTGCACAAAGCTCTCGGTCGGGTAACATAAGCATTGTTTGCGAAAACCGAACCACGTTGGGATAACACCAATGGTTGACTCTATAACAATGCCACCAGTAATTAATTGCAAGAATATTTTATATAATAATATTGCGAATTTATATAGTGTAAACGTAAACTGAATATAAAGTAAGAAATATATTATATTATGATTAATATCTTTTGGTTAAAAAAAATCTCATTAAAGTCGAGAGAATCCTGACCAGCCAGAATAATCTCTGTTCTTCAAAGGTATTAGACCGGGCCGGAACATTTTGATAAAAAAAATGAATTAGTTTAATCCCCATGGACAGTGAGTACGACGCGAGATTAGTAAAAAAAAAAAAAATGAGAAAAAATTCGCCTGCATAGGTTTCAAAGTGGACCAACTGTACATAGTTTCCGGTAGAGACACAAAGCAATTACGTTTTGGTAAATGTTTGAGTTTTCATTTCCTCTGAGGATCGCATTGTTTCAAATTCGGAAGTACGGCCGAACGAAGTTAGTTTGATTAAGAACAATCCGTTGATTACTTAATTTTCATTAAAATATATATAATATAACACGAGCTTAGTGCGGTATTACTTTAACACATAATAAATATAAATTTTGATTCTCGTAAAACTTTCACCGCAAATAGTAAATCCGCTCTAACTTGCGATATTTGCGCAAGTTAGAGCACAAAGATTTTGAAAGCATATTAGATTTGCGTATAGCATTATTCGTAGTACGCCTCTGGTGTAATGTATTCGCACAACTTAACGTACATAAATTAAAATTTATATATAATCAATTCTCATTTATGCGGCAGATATGTTAAACAAAAATAGCATAATATGTTTAATCTCTGATAACTATAAAATATTAGGGATAAGCATAAAATCTAGGCAATAAAACCCCGAAATCGGAAAAAAAATCTTTATGGAAATTTAAGATAACAAGGAATGACTAAACAAATATTAAATATTGATAAAATATTCTGGAGATATAATTTTTATCACTAGATGTTGAATACTGTGGTTAATTCTTTCTTTCGAAAAGTAATCATCGATTAATATAAATAATGTTTTTACTATCAGATGAAGCTGTAGCGAAATATTTTCATAAATTCTTAGATATTAACCTTTTCATTGCGGGGCGCATGACGTACATGCGCATACAAATCGTGTCCAGGGTGCGGCCGCATGTCGTACATGCGCGAAATTCTTTAAAACTTTAACTTGTCGTTACATGTAAACTAGACCTAGTTAAGTGATGGTGTTTGTTTTAAAAATCAACTAATAAACACAGCTATCAATAAATATACAACATATCACAAGAAATTTATAGGAACCATGTAATATGTAAATATGAATAGTAACGAATCAAATCAGGCGTGGTGTCTCATTCAAATCTCCGCAGTAGTATCGGTGACGTATCTCGGCTCAGGGGTTGTTTAGGGTGTTCCACGTACATTATGTTCCACATACACGTGTACGGATGTAATGGTATAAGAAAATTGCATTTCGCATTTCTGATTTTGATTCGCATTCCCATTTTTTTCTCACTTAATCTCGGTTTGAGCAATTGATATTTTGTTCGATTTATTATTACGAAAATAAAGCGAATCGAGTTTATTTTTTTAGTTGAGGTAGAAGAACATATCCTAATCAACATGTTTGCATAAATCTGTTATAGGAAAATGGTCTAATATAGCGGTAAACAGTGAATACAAATTTACCTCGCCAAAAAAATAATTTGGTCCAAAATGGTGCCGCACTCAGATGCAGAATCGTGTTTAGACCCGTCGCATTGAAAGGGTTAATGTAGGAATATAACACACTACTAAATTTTGGTTAATTTTTTATGCCTTATTTTGGAGATTAACCAGCCGTGCCGATCGGAAAAATTTTAATTTTTTCCTGAATAATTCTTTTAATATAAATCCTACATGTCACAAAGTGGTTGTATTTGTCGAAAGTGTGCCATGTGCGAGTGAAACGTATACTATTACTGCGTGCCGCGAGAATTCGGTGGTCGCGGTAGTCTGGGATGTGTCCTCAGTCTGTAATGGGACATCGTCGAGTGTGCGTCGAATGTCATTTACGCGTCATATTGATTAGTAGAAAAATCCAAAATATCGACCAATTTATGAAGCATATCATAAAAAAATATTAACATTTAAAAAAAAGTCAAAGTATTGATGAAGAAATCATGAAATGCTTGGGGTTTATTTTCTATTATGACCCCTTCGGATGGTTTCGAGCCGCTGTGACAGATCGGTTAAGGAAATATGAATAGAGCGCTACGTTGTTCCTTGTTTTGACTTTTAATACAATTCTAGAGATCTGAATTTGTGATAAATAATGTAAAGCTCTGGAAAATATGAGATTATTAGATAATAACTAATCCTTTATTCTTTTATCTTGGCTCGCACGGATGACCGTTTTCTTGTCGAAGGAAGAATTTTCATAAAACCCATATCAGATTAATTATCCGAATAGCATTAAGATTCTAGGATTATTTTAATTTTATTTTTCATTAAAAAACCATTAGTATTTATGAATCACTATATCATAAATGTATAAAAAATATTCCCACATTCACGAAAAAATAAACTAAATTTTCATAGAATTAATTTTATTTTATTGCTATTCAATCCTTGATATAAGGTTCAATTTATAAATTAATGGTGAAAAGAATTAATTATAAAAATAATTAAGTATCAGATAAGAATCCTGTATTAGCAGTTTTAAGAACCGCCAACGAAAATCATAGATTTGAAAGTAATTAAAGCCATAGTATATTTTTAATTATTAAAAGAATGTAAAATAAAAATGAAATATTTTAAAGCACTAATTGAAATCTGAAATTAAAAACGCTTAATTATTATAAGTTATACGTTGAACGTAGAATATTAATATATTAGCGATTTTATGAAGCACTTCTTTAATAAAAAATAATATTTGTTTATAAAAGTATGAGTGACGTCAGAAATTTAATTAATATAAAATAGATAATCGAATGATTAAATGATAAGATGATAACGAACCATTGATTGTTTTATTTGCATAATTTTCAAAGATGAAATGTAACTTAGAGTTAAAATTGCAATAAAAAAAAGTTATTTCATCTAGGTTTGATAAGATTTTCTTTATCTCTATCATTTTCTATGGAGATCATTGTCGGTATTTAATTTTATACATTGCATAAACAATACAGAGCACGATTAAATACAAGCAAAAAAAATATATTAAATCCGTATCAGGAAAATGTATGAAAATTTGATTCCACAGCGGTCATCTGCCATAACCAATGACTCGTGTTGCCAATGATTTATTCAAATATTCAAATCGGCCCGAATATCGCTTGACATCTTGTCAGCGTTGATCCCCGGGGCGCGCTGTGACCATACGATAATCAAATTCGGGACAGTACTCATGTTTACACACAGGACAAGTCCTTATATGGCTTTAATTTCTACGACTCCATAAACATACAAGGGAGAACAAACAGCTCTTGGCGTATGTAGTCACACCGGATACAATATTTTTTTAGCCCAAGGGCTCAGGCCGTTTTAATTGTACATATATCCGTTTTGTGTGGGTCCGCACAAAGCGAAGGTAAATAATTTTATTTTACATGCGATATGAGTGGGGTTGGGTTTTAGTGCCCACGCATCGTGTAATTTGGGGGGTGAATTTTATTGAAAACCATTATTTGCGCGTATTTTCACTTGTGTGCCGAGTTAATTAATTAAATCGGTAATCGATTGTCCTATGACGAAAAATAAAGCCAAGTTCACAAAATAAACGTGTACAAATATTGATTTTTCAATAAGGAACGATGCGTGTAAAAAAGTCTACGTCGACATTTCAAGTGACCCTAAATAAACCGTAACGTAGCGGTTTAGTGTTATCTTAAAAATTTAAATATGTAAAAATACAGTATTAAGAATGAGTATAATAAAAATGAGCATAAAAAAAACGAATGGTCACCGTAGAAACAGCCGCAAATATTATTCAATACATATGAAAGCTTTTTACAAAACCATTTCGTACGTGAATTGAAACCGTGTGAATCGAGGTAAATATTTACCGGAAAAATTGCAGGATCAGTTTTGATGAAACAAAAATAGTGAACCAAATTTTTTTATCAAGGAAAGCAAATCTATGATATGCGAAGATATTATTAATACAATTATGTTTAATAAAATAAATCTACATAATATATTTTATTACAGCATTAAATATGTATTAAATCTATTGAAATAGTATTACTATTTAAAAAAAAAACTGATTCTAATTGGTATCAGAATAACAACAACGCAAAAGAAAGATAATTAGCCCTATAATTTTGACACTGTATCGACATTCTGGTCGAGAAAGTATAAACGACATATGCCCTCATCCTGTTCATCAGGATCAATATAATATTACTGTTTGTCAATCATTGATATCAGTTTCAATTTATTCAATACATTGTGAATAGGGCGAACTATGAAAAGAATTATTCAGATCTCAGAAAGTACTATCTGTTAATACCAACAATTTTGAGGATCGCCAAAGAATATCACAGATTTTTTAATTATAATAAAATCGCGTAAATCGAGGACTGACTGCAAAAGTTAATTACACACGAAGTATACGGAAATGACAATGCAACATTTTTAGGCACTGAATCGCCGGCAAAAATTCAATTGTTTCTTGGAATGTAGGAAAAAAATATGTTCGGGTGAAGGTATAATGTACACTTTCAACGATATTTAGTATCTATTGAACTATTTACTCAGGAAAGTTATATTTGTGAGGTGTTTAAATATTTTTGATAACACGTAAGTTTTACATCCTGTGTTAACTGGATAATTATATATAGTTGTAAATAGGTTAATTTTAGCATTTATAGCCCAGAAAATAATATAAGGCTGGAAAGATCTACACATCAGAAAGCAATGATGATGTTAGAAAGGTTTAGGTTGAGTTAGGTTAGGTTGGGTTAGGTTAGGTTAGGTTGGGTTGGGTTGGGTTGGAGGTTAGTTGGGTTAGGTTGGGTTAGGTTAGGGTTAGGTTGGGTTAGGTTAGGTTAGGTTCATGAGTAAATTAGATGAGATAATAGAACTGACTGGAGTTATCTGAAGAAAAACATTTCATTGGGTCTAAACGAACAGATTCCAAGAAATAAAAAAAAAAACGAAATTAGCGGTTAGGGAGAAAAATTTGAACTGAAAAAAGATACCAGCATGCTTTTTTTCTGGTAAAGGCACTCGGGAAAATAAACGTATTGTTAACAATACTAAATTACGAAGTATACATCATCATCCCAATCAGTGAGAAGGAAAGTCAGAGAAGATCTCAGCCTACCCAACCTGAACTTGCTGAAATGAAACTGAATGCGAGAAGAAAAAAGAAGGTAGAAACCCTAAGCCATAGAGATTTCGGCAAGTTATTTGATAGAGTTATTTGGAAATTTGCGTGCCGAAATCCAGAGCACCAAAAGAAAAAATAAGAATAAATAATAATAAAATGAGAATAAATAAGAAAAAAATAAGAATAAAAAAGAAAAAAATAAGGACAATTAAGAATAAATAAGAATAAAAAAGGAAAAAATCAGATAAAATAAGAATAAAATCAGACTAAATAAGAATAAAATGAAAATAAATAAGAAAAAAAAGAAAAAAATAATGACAAATAAGAATAAATTAGAAACAAGATTATTTAGCATTTTGTGCAAAGAGATGTATTCAGTGCACGGAGATTTACTGTATCATAGTGAAGTACGATGGCTATCTCGCGGAAAAGTTTTAAAACGATTTTGTGCTGAATATAAATATGTGTATTATAATTGTAATAATTATTGGTAAACAATCTTAATAAAACTATAAAATATTTTTTTTTGGGCGGGGGCGGGAATTAATTCTTTCAGATTTAGGGAGCCGTGACATGAAAGTAATTGGGAAGCACTGTACTAGATGGTGGGTTTCTATATCGTGATTCCTACCTTGGCACTACAGGAGGTATATATGTATTTTAACACATTATACTCGTAAAGTATTCTAAAATCAAGTTTACCAGAAAGCACAACGAATATATTACTGCGAATACTAGTGGAAAAATACACTTTATCTTCATATGCGCATAGGATATTATATTGCTAAAAATCACAAAAGAATCCTTAAAAAAAGCATCTGCACAAAATAGCTGATAGATCATCTAAAAAACAAAAATATGATACAAGAGTGAAAAAAGGGGTGAAAAAATGGACTACGCCAAGGGCGTTCGGGATCGTATCAGTGCCAGATAGCGATTCCATCCCGCAAATACTAAGTTGATTGTCGAAACGTCATAAAACCAAAGGCCATAAACGTCGTCGTCATCCGTCGGCACCACGAGTGGCTTTATTGCCTGTTTGCCGAAGAATGCCTAATATGTGTCACGCCCACGTCTTTCGAGCGCCGCTCTCCCAAAATTCGTTGGGAAGCGTCGAAACGATCCCGTGAATATTTTGAGAGTCGGGTAACGTGAGTGGTTCACGTGCTCAAAAGCAACATGGGGTTCGACACATTAGCCTCCTCGACTTCGCTCCAAATTATCGCCGGCTGTATCGGCCGCGACGTTGTATACGAAAATCACACGAAAAATATTTCCAACCCAGAGGATTTCCAATGGTCATTAGGAGCATTACTATGCGAGAACTCTGGCGTACATAGCATATAAAAATAAACGAGGGTAGAGTCGAGTATGGATGTGCGTGCCAATTTTTCAGGTGAATCACTGCGCTGCCTTTGATTTACACGGTTTTAGCACGATTTTATACGGTGAAATAGAGAGAACATATCCCCCATCTATCAGGAATAATGGGCAGTTTTGATTTGCACGCTCGATTACGGACGAAACGAATTTGTTCACGAGAACATCCGACATACGTCTTTTATTCAAGAAGAAAGAATATACAGAAATTTATATTTTATTATTCATTAATATTTTTTAATTAATTAATTGTTTTTCAAAGCATTGCAAATATCTAGGAATCGTCTAATATTATTTTAAAAGTAATCAAATATAATCTTAACCGATCCGTCACGGCGGCTCGAAACCAACCGCGTCGTCCGAAAGGAGTACATTTATAATGGAATATATATATACCCAAACATAGGGATGAAATCTTCAACGACTTTTTTAAAAAAAAAAAAATAATAATAGTTATTTGTGGTATGCTTCATAATTTGGTTGATATTATGGATTTTTCTACTATGACGGTTAATAAACATTTAAAAAAAGTTTATTTACCAAATAATTTACATTCATTTTCAATTTACTTGGATTATTGATACAATTATTTAAATTTAATTATGTCTAATGGAAATTTGATTAATTTTCGCATAAAATAAGTAATAAAATATGTATTATTCTCAAATATATCAGTATTCCAGGTATTTCTGAGACACTACCTCCGAATATGTATGCAAATAGAGCGAAGCATCTGATCGCGCTCCAAAAAGCTCAAAGCATTCCTCGATAGACAAAAGCTCATTTAAAAGCATTATATTCATAAGGAATAAATATTTACATAAAATATTGTGCAAAAATATTTTTTTATAAATATAGCGTATATATTCTATTGTTATTTATTGTCCGAAGGATAACAGAGTTTAACATCTTGGAACTCCTTTGTTATCCATTCTTCTCTTTTTTTTATAAAATTCGATTTTATTCAGAATGGATATATTACATTTCGTTATGAACTAATTATTCTTTCGTTTCGTATCAGACAACTGATAAATAAAACATTTCCCAAAAAGTCACATCATTAATTTATAAAAAGGTCAACACAATTTAGCATAGAACACGCGTTTGTGGGGAATAAGTGATTTAGCAATATCATAATGTATTTCACTCCTAACTATGACATATGACATACAATTTACCGATTATATTTAATGATGCATAGTGCATATAAAATGAAGGTAATATTGTTCGATTAAATCGTCCTTCGATTTAATCAGAATAATTTAAATATGCGAGAATATTCTGATGCTAGGAATATTTGCAAAATTTCGTTTCATTTTCTCGATAAAATCTGAAAATTTTCAAAGCTCGAAACAATTATTAATCGATTTCCCGAAAGAAAACAAAGGAAATGGAAAATGTACAACGTTCATAATCCGTCGGAGATAGCTTTGTTCTACATCTAACTTTGAGAAATTGAAATTGTTGTAAATTCAGCGCGATAAAATATTACAAATAAAGATTAATCCGAATTCGTGTATTTTTTTATCTCTCACAAAGAATTAAATATTATAGTATAATAAATGGAAATGTAATAAACACGTAAGTACAACGCGATCGAGATAAATCTCTATTTCATTTCGTATCGATTGCAACATATCTACGTGTTCACACAGAAATTTACATATCCCAAGTCACATTAGCATGTTGTTTCTTGAAAATCAATGATTTGATTTGACCATGAAAATTCATGTCGTGTACGGGGTCGTTTAGACATGCAACCACGTTCTGGGGCCAGGGGTTGTGAACCGATTATTTAGCCGAAATCCGGATTCAAATTATGTGGGTAGTGAACGATTCGTTGCTATCACGCAATGCCAATTATCTAAATTAAGAAGAAGTTACCGAACTTTATTGATGATCCAATCATCAGATTAATCATTATAATGAAGGAAAAAAACAACAAATATATTAATACGATGTAAATATCATATTTTTGATATAATTTAGTAGCTATGCTGCATCACGTTAAGAAGAAAATGTAACATTAAGTCAATGTTACTACCGGTTTTATTGCTTTGCGTCGATTCGTGGGACACATTAAAGATGGAACGTGCTGTAGGCGTATATTGCTTTGATCGCGATTTATATTAAATTTTATCTCAGTATTTCATTTATGTTAAGATAATCACTTTTACTTACAGATGGATTATATTTTCATTGCCAAATTTCTTGAGTTGATTAAAAGCAATTGAAGGCTCTAATAAGAACTATGCACAAAAAAATACGGTCTTTTGAAGATTTCTCCATCGTGTGTAACGTAATGAAGACTTGATATTTTACGACGATTGTTGAGTGAAAGAGAGCACCGTGGGATTTGGTGAAACTAAATTACACCGCAAGAAAGTAACGGTAACTGTTTAATGGTCTGCAATTATCTATTATTTGTTTTATTCTCGTAACCATTATAGTTAAACGTTATTGTCTACAAATCGATGCAGAAGAGCTGTGGCATTTGTTCTAGAGGATAATCTTACTATAAGGTTTCATAAAAAATAATATGCGGATATTTTTTTAAATTTGCGGTTATATAAGTCAAATTGTGGTATACTTGCCGCTGACGTATATTGGCATTGGTAGCAGTATATTGTATAGTAACAGTATATTGCAGGGGTTGCCAACGCGTCGATCGCGTATCCATTCCTAGTCGCCGGCCTGTCTAATGGGGGGAAACAAGAATCAATTATTGATAATTCGTTACAATTAATGGCCCAATTATCTATGCAACGATCATTTCTTCTGAAATCGAGTACGAAGTCAAAGACAGCCCATTACCATGGCTTCATGTAAGGTTGCTGAAACTTTAATAACCTAGCAGATGATTTCTATTGGGGACCCCAAGTTTTTTTTTTATTTTTCTCAAATAACTCTTTTAATATAAATCCTACATAATACGAACTTTTTGGATTTGTCTAAAAAGAATAAATATTATAAAGACTGACTGATCTTTATTGTCTGCAATTGCGAAAAAAAAACCAACAATATTTGCTTCTGTAGCCACAGGCGAGATGTTTTGTATCGCTCGTATCCGGTATGATGTGCCGAGAGCGCGTGCCATTTACAAATCACTAGTTTCTTAACGGAAAATCCATTAAAAATGAACAAGAACTTATAGTATAAGCTAAGTACGGCTAACTACATAATCAAACATGATAATGGAATATACAGTGGAACCCCCAATTACACTACTCCGAATTACGCGCTGAGTTGAAATATTCGTCGCAAATCCCCCAATTGCAAGTCGCATTCACATACAGTCAAACGTTGGCTAACGTCTGTGTATTCAACACGTGCCAGGCTATACGCACACAGCCGGACGGCTTCTATCCCCCAATAATACGACTCCAAATTACACGGTCCCGATTTTAGTGTTAGTGGGGGTTTAACTGTACTTCTAAATATGTCTAAAAATAATTAAAGATTATCCATAATATATTCTACGATTTTTAAGGCACGTTGCGAGAAAATTTGACGAAAGCCTGGAGAAACCAAATCAAATATTTGAGTTGATTGCGTTATTTTTCAATATAAAGAAATATATAAGTTCGGTTCCTGTTTTTGTTCAGGAAAATAGCGATTTTTTCAGTTTTCATTTCAGTTCCGAGTTACAATTTTAAAATTTTAAATACAAATAGTAATAAAAATGTATAATAAAGCGATATTAACCGTTATTTCTTTTCGGTTCAGCTCCGGATTTCGTTCCGTCAAAAAAACGCTTTTTAGAAGCTTCCGATTCAGTCTAGGATCGAGGTCCTGATAAAAACATTTAATAAATAGTCGTAAACCGAAAACCGTTATTTTTTGTAATAAAAAAAAATAATGGTTCAGAGCCGATAATAGGCGAGATAACCGCAAATATTTTCCAATCAACCTATCACAAATCGCCCACTTACACACAATGTAATCCTATCGAGCAAAATAATCTCGATTATCCGGGATAATGGAGAGAGGGTCAGAATTGTTATTAATAAATTAGAATTTCAATAACTTAAAAAAGTAGCAAAAAATAATATTGCAGTAACATATCGAATGGCGATTGAAACGAGAGATTATCTTAGCGGATTTACAATTTTTAACCATAGTATAAAATTCTATCTAATGAAAAATAAAGTGTCATAGTATCTAGTGCAGATTAAAAACTGCACACATCTAGTACGTACTTCAAAAAAATTCTTGATAAAAATAATTACACGAAACAAGGTCTATTGTTGGTTTCAAGCCTCTTCTCATATATATACACATATGCATGCGGATGAGAGCTCAAGGCACATAGCGAATTTCACAAAGGAGCTTTAAAGCTTAGTTAAATGCGGATTAGATTTTCAAATATTTTCATACACAAATATGAGATTGTCACATACAAACACGGATGAAAGGGAAAATTTATTTGCGATTTTTTTTTCAGCCCATATACGCAAAAGGGTACCCGCTGATTGCGCCACTCTCCACTTTTCACACAAAACTTTCCGCATTCCACCACGAAGCACTCTGTGACGAGGGCAATACACAAAGCGACCCCACTACATTCAAATCTGACAGGATTGCCAGCATTAAGACAAGGGCTGGTTGGATTGTGCGTAATGAAGTGGTGCTGTTGTGTACTGACGCGTGTTAACACATTTCGCAATATGATATGCAATATGATGCGAATTTTTCCCGTATAAGCAAATAATAATGTGTAGTCATACGCCGTGCGTTATTATTGCGAATGGAAGCAGCTGCTAGAAGATTTATGGAATTTTATTATTAAAATTCGTAATTTAATGTTATTACTGTTTATTCAATTTACTTTGCACACGGGTTCGCCTAATAAACTTGGCTTTTCCAACCCTTGCTTGCGTTATATTTTACCATAACTAATTAGTAGCGTAGACATATTACCAAAAAATGATTCAGCTCTAATAAATTTCGCGATAAAAATTATATTACGTGAGAATTCTATATAATTCACGTGTTCGAGGTGAATTATTTCTTCGTTGCATGAATAATTCAGTGCAATTTTAAAATCACTTATCGATATAATCAAGTGTACACTATCGCAATGCACCATCACCAACGCTTTGACCCTTTCGCTGTATTTCAGGCTATTATGACAGATCGGGGCAATAATAAATCGAGATAGTACAAATGGCGTCATGCAAACGTTACACCCAGGAATAATAAATTTTAAAATACATATATCACTTTTTTAAGCAAAAAATTTCAATGAACAACCGATGTTCATTTTCAGTTCAAAGCGTTTAATTAATTAAACATTTTCCAGTTCGAAAATTCAATAAAGGCGCGGCATTTATAAAATATTTTACAAACATTCCATTCATTGTTTGTTTTCTTACAATTAAAAAAATCATTGTATTTTCAGTATTCGGCGGAAAATTGAATGTGTATAATTTTCGCTCGAGGAAATTGCCATTGTTTTTGGCAGCTCGTCAGAATATATGCGAGTGTATACGTACATAGCTTTGTAGCGGAATATATTAAAACAAATCATTATATGGGATAGAAACATATACATATGTATGTGTGAAACATTGTTTGCCGAAAATATTACATAATCTGCAATATAAATAATCTCCTCTAACAATGATAGAAATGATAATAATTACAATTTATCCATAGAAAATTATCAGATTAATTTAATTATATATGTTCATACATAAATAGAGTAGAAGATTAGAATCCTAGCAATATTCTTCGATTGATGTCAATTGTAAAATAAGATTATTAGATCATTGAATCATTTAAATTTTATTTTATATAACAATAGAGAATGCTTTTAATCCATTCCCGTGAGATTTATTCTCAATTTAAGTTTTGTTTACCCAAATACTGACGTTATGTAAAATTCCTAAATTACTAGAATTATATTAACGTGGAGAGAAAAGGTTTAGGAAAATACATCTTACATATCTGGCATTACGTGTCTCTTGGTCCATTGTAATATAATTTGTCCCTATCGCATCGAAAGCTGATTATCATTTAATATTAGGTAGCATATTCTAAGAATTTCTTCCTACCCTACAAATTTAGCTAATCAAATATTTAATACAATGTTCTTAGTATATCCTTAGCTGTATGTAACCCTCCGATAACACGGAATCCTACCAACATAATTTCGTTCGAACACGATCAGAAAATTGCTGAAATCTTCCTAAAACAGGGTTTCTAACAACACGGTTTCGTTCTAGCACGTAAAAATCGAGAATCATTTTTGAATGCAGACCCATCCGCACAATGAAGCCGATATTCTGAAAGGATGATTCAAAATTGTCTGTCTCCATATCAGGAACATATCTACCGTGTTATATTAGGATTACCTGTACCAAAAAAATATTTATTTTATCTTGATTTTTTTTTAAAAATGGATTATTCTAAAAAAAATAGTTATTCATATGCTTCATAATTTAGTCGATATTTAGGATTTTTAACTAATCAATATGACGCGTATTCGACGAAATCTCGCCACAGGCTGAACTCTCGCAGCACGTGTCACTCGTATGTTTCACTCGCACTTGGTATCGCGCCCATGGAAGCGAATATTATTGTTTTTTATTTATTTTTTGGCAATTTCTGACAATAAAAGACAATGGTTATTTATAATATTTATTCTTTATACTTTTTTAGAGAAATACGAAATGTTTGTAAGATATAAGGATTTATAATAAAAGAGTTATTCGAGAAAAATCAAAACCTTTCCCTAAAAAACCTAATCGGCACGTCTAGGGTAATATCAATTCATATTTTTAAGATTTTTTTCATTCCAAATGTATCTATTACTTCGATAATCGCAATTCATATTATATTCTGTTCGATAAATTGAGAAAAATCAAAACATTTCGTTGATTATGACTACTTCAAAAAACTGTACAGTAATGTTAAAAGTTAAGGACAATATAATCTCATATCACAGAAAGGATTATAATTCATCTTTCAATATTACATTTTAAAAGGAATTATTATTATACATAATAAAAACATGCGATCTTGCCCTCTGGCGTATTGAGTATAGAGATAATTAATTATCTATGAAGTTATTTTATTCTGTCTGATTTCTGTGATAAATATCATTTTCGTTTTTCCATTATAGTCGATCGTTTTCATGTTTTGTTGTTGTTGTTGTTGTTGTAGAGATAATTGACCACATATGCTCGATACGATAGAAATTAGGACTGATACCAGGACAAGAGGAAGACCATATATCTATTTTTTATTTATAATTTTACTTAATAATAAATTAGAGCATCGGTGTACGTTCATTATTTAACCTGTTTGTTACATGGCCGAGTTTTCTCCTATTCTACTCTTGTTCAAGAATATTTTCGATATTTAATTGGTATCATTAAAACACTATAATCTATATATAATTATGCATGTTCATATCGTTACATATTAAAATATGCAATCTACGTAAAGTATTTTAAACTGGTACTTTGTATCTAAAATAATACATTTTTCGCGATTTTAAAAACAGACCTCTTTCACGTTAGTTCCCAATATCCGGTTTATAAACGAATGATTTTATTTAAATTAAGATCTCATTTAATTTGTATAAGATTGATTTCTTTTGGGAGTAATGATTTTTATAAAAAAATGAATAACCATAAATATGCAAAAGATGGCATACGGCATAGATATACGGCAAAACAACCAATCATTTTTGGTCAAAAGTGTAGTTTATTCGTTTCCATTTTAGGGTAGGATGAGGGATTTCAATAATGTTAAGAAAATACGACTTAATTATGAATTAATATAATACTAAAAATCAGTAATTTCTTAATAAAAAGTGTAATATTTTAATACGACGCTAAATTTGAGGGAAATGTTGGTTAGCCTAATTTTGAAATATAGTTGTGGAATAGATGGTTATATAAGACAAAATATTTAAGGCTCTCTAACGTAGGCACAAAGCAATTAGTAGAATATAACGTACATTATACGTATATTTAATATAAATACATAACACAATATTATTATACACAGAGTTTAATGGGCATATTAGTCATGTTATCGTTAAATTTAAAGTTATGTTAGTTTTATGGTAGCATCGTGGAAGGAAGATTAATTATGTATCCATTTTTGGAACAATGGCGTCGTCGGAAAGTATCTGGAATTGCTCCTGTTCATTCAAAGGGCAGAGATGCAAAATAAAATAATTTAATAGACCGCCTCGTAATTATTTACTTGTTTTACAGCACCTTCCCTTATACACAGCAATTATTCTTTTGAAAACTGACAAAGCAGACTTTTAATGTCAAATTCCTTTTGGACAAATTTGCTTTTCACATAAGCAAATGAATATTTAAATTTAAAAATGTTTTTTTTTTTTTATTAAATTGTGAACCTCGTTAAAAATTTTCAATAGGACCTTGGAAAATTGAAACGAGCATATTACATAATATGTCGTGATTCGGATCAATTCAGAAAAAACATTTGAATTTATACAAAAAAATAATAAACGATACTCACGAGCACAGAATCGTAACGATGAAAGAACATTCAAAAGAAAATTTAGTTTAAGTCCCGTACTACGATGTTTAAACTGAAAGTTTTATTCAAAACGATATTGAAAATGGACGGATATTAATTTTGCTGTCGGGCACAGCCGCACGATTGAAAATTGCACATTAAATCGTTTATATACAGGGTGTATATTACAACTTTAACCAATCAATAAATTTAATTATGCAATTATCAACGTACCGAAATACACGAGACACGCGGTAGCGTTCAAAAGTTAAACTGAAATATCTCCGTATAATTTTAGCTCCGTCTTTTTTGTTTTATTCGTTGGCAAATACAATTTCCTGATATACCCCTTTATGTATTTTTTTTTATTGCCGTGTATATTCTCTTATTTGTACAGAGATTGGGTTATGACGAAGTGTGGCACGGTCGTATCGTAAAAAATGTCTTAATGAAAATTATTAATTAAAAAAATATATATAATGAAAACTATTATAAAACGTTTTCAGATTTATTTAAAGATCAAAAAAAAATTGCACGGCCACTGCGTCACGTTACGTTAGTTTAGCTTCCATTTAACTCCAATAATAATCCATAAAAAATAGTCTAGCTTAATTTTTCGTTTGATGTCATAGACGGACTATCTAATTATAATATAGCACTTTGTAAAATAAGAACTTGTACAAACACAATAGTTTTTTTAACGCGTAGTTGTGTAATACGAGGCCGTGAAAACTTATTTTTGTGAAGAAAAAAAAATCTTATCATCGGCACATATTTGCCAACATATCCCCAGCGTAAGCCGTCATAAGTTTGTGGCTCTTTTTATTTTTGCTTCGGTGATAACAGAAGCCGATTGTGTTTTCGAGTTTTTGAATATTTTAATACTTGCGATTAATAATTAACACCGTGCCAAATCCTAGTGATAAGTTTATGATTCGCGCTACCGTCGAAAATCAACATTATTCTAACGTTTTAAAATCGAGAGTGATGATAAATATTATTATGGTGAATATGTTATGGACCAACTTATCGGTCGCGAATTTATAGCAAGTTATACGGTCGGTGTGCTATGCATTTAAATTCGATTGCCTTTGGAGCGCTGAAACTTTGGTGCACTGAAAATTACTCTGACCAAAACATTAACATAGTGCCGGATGAAGACTATTCAGTTGTTCGATAATCGATCATAAAATCAAAGAAGATACGTTTTAACACTTTCGCATATGCACTATTTTTTTTTATCGCGCTAAACAAATTTTCATTTACAGTTATCCATGTCGTCATGGAGTTTGTGTTCAAGTAAACTTTTTTGTATTAAAAATTGTCGACAAAATTTCAAAACTTTTTTTACTTCAATGGCATGCCGTTTAAGAAAAACAATTTTTTTTTTAGATTTTTTGAAATGATGAAAAATTTTGGTTTAGAATAAATCATTAAAAAAATGAATAAATTTTAAAGAAAGTTTGAGAGCCCCTGAACCCAATTTTAAAAATAATAATAGCGTTAATATAAATCACTATTTATTTTTACGAATTGTGTCAATTATTAGTGTCCCAGGGAATGCGATTACATTTTTCAAGTGTTCGCGAACGTGTTATGAAGCAGAACGAATTATTCTAGGATGATAGAGATAGAGATGATAAGATTAGCAAAGAAATATGTGTTTAGGAATGCGAGGCAAGGAATTAAAAATAATGTTTTTTTTTCGATCTAGAGATAAAATCATTTTCTAAATGTGGCCGAAGTTGTAATGGGTTATGAGTATTTTAATTGGAACCAAGTTTTTTTTCAAGAAAGCGAAACAAGTGAGATCTAAAATATGTGAGCTGATCACAAATGAGAGACCAGAAGGGAAGAGGGAAGACCAGAGAGAATATTTAGTGCTTAGAATACGATTTACGTATACCGATGTTTTAATGTATTAGCGATGGGGATATTTCCGATCTCAGCAAAGAGAGAAAAGAATGAGGATACAAGGAAAGAAGTATAGGAAGTAAATATCAATCGTGTTAGTCACAACTGACTACCGTTGACACTCAATTGGAGTCCATCGACCAACGGAGATACAAATATAAGGAAATAATAGCTCTTAATAGCTCTCTACTTACGAGTAACGGAAATTGTGAGCCAGCAATAAGAAGGCGAATAGGGATGGCTAAAAATATGATGTCAAAGCTATCCAAAATTTGGAAAAACAGGGGGATATCCAAAAAGACAAAAAAAAGGTTTAGTCGGGTATTCTGAATTTTTAATTACGGCGTAAAAACCGGGACCATAAAGGAGAACATTAAAAAGAAAATTGACGCCTTTGAAATGTGGTGCTGGCGACGTCTGGTGAGAATACATGGGCCGTGAAAGATCGTGAAAGAGCTACGTTTTGCCAACATTGAGATGAAGCCAGAAGTGCTAAAGGAGCTAATCGCTATATTGAAAATTGCGACCTAAAAGTACTTAAGAAGATGTAAAAAATCCACTAGCTCAAGTATATAATGTAGTTAATGGGGATAGATTCGCGTGATTTTTGCACAATAATTGAAAACTATATTTAATGCAAAAAAATAATATAATAAATAATAAAAAGTAATCGATTTGGGACACCCCAAGTGTTTGATTTTTTCTCGAACAACCCTTTTAATATAAATTCTATATGTCGCAATCTTTTTTATTTGTCTAAAAAATTCTAAAGAATAAATATTATACATAACTATTGACCTTTAATGTCCACAATTACGAAGAAAATTAAAAAAAAACAATATTCGTTTTTGTCGCCACGGGCCCGATGTTTTTTCTCGTTTGCATCCGGTACAATGTGCCAAGTGCGGGCGAAACGTACTAGTAACACGTGTCGCGAGACCTCGTGAGTCGGTGGCATGTCTTCAGTCTGCGGCGGGACATCGCCGAGTGTGTGTGTGTCATTTACGCGTCATATTTATTAGTAATTTAATTTTTAGTTAATTTTTTTTTTAAAAAAATACCAAAAATAAATTATTTAAAATAGTAAATGATAATATTAATTAATCTTCATATATACAATGGAATTCATGATGAAAATTCAGACGAAAAATTTACGGGTCTAAATTTATTGAATACCATTTTTTATAATATATAAATTTATATACTCACTAAAATAAATTTGAATGAGTATATAATTAATATAATATTATTAATTATCAGGATAAATTATTAGTGTCCTCTAAAAAATGTACAAAGATTTATCGTTGTTTGTTCATTAGGACCCTAAGTTTTTGATTTTTCTCTAATAACTCTTTTACTATAAATCCTACATGCCACAAACTTTTGGTATTTGTTTAAAAAAACTCTAAAAACAACAATATTTGCTTCTGTTGCTACGGGCGCAATGTTTTGTTTTCGCTTGCATCCGGTGCGATGTGCCGAGTGCGAGTAGCACGTGCTGCGAGAGATCAATCCGCAGAAAGCCATCGCCCAGAGCGTTGCCATTTATGCGTCATGTTGATTAAATAAAATATTCAAAAATATCGACCAAATTATATAGCATATAATGAATAACTATTTTTATTCGTAGAATAAATATTTTTTTTTAAAAACCGTCAAGAAATTGATGAAGAATTCAACAATAAGTTGACTTTGAATGCTTGGGGTCTATTTTTCATTATTCCCCATTCGGATGACGCGATAGATTTCGAGCCGCCGTGACGGATCAGTTAATTCGTTTCAAATTCAAATCTTATATAAAAGAAACTATTTGATTCGTATTTCTGTATAAATGATGCATCAATAGACAGCGATCAATATTTTAATGTATTCCACGAACTTTTTGACCTTCACCCGTATATTTTTGTAACCACAGCCTCTACCATTAAATTATTCATAGACAATACGTATTGAGGATGAACAATTTTTTTATGTTCGATAAATCTAATGTATCCAAAGAATAAAAATACATATTATTTATATAAGATTTGTCGTGAATTTTGTAAAACCTATGATATATATTTGTAGAGCACGATATCTGATGTATTAAACCATGCCGTAATCAAATTATCGTTTAAAATTCATGGACTTCAATAATGGCGTATGATGTCTAAGTAATTACTATGGAACACTCTGGGAGCCGGAAATTGATCGAGTTCAATTAATTCGCGAATTAGAGCAAATTAGGTGGGCAGAATTCAATGTAATTAAACGATCTTACCTGGTGGGTTGCCAGATGGCGGACGTTCAGTTCCAGAAGATCTCCAGTTGAACCCATCACGCTTATCGGTCAGAAACTTTTTTTAATTTTAATAATCGCACATTAAAATTTTTCCACTTCACGGCAAGATAAAGATGCAATAAAATAATTTAATAACGAGAGGAAAATCACAATTTTCTTTCGAGTAAATTAAAAAAAATATTAATATAAAACTGAATCAGTCTGTATTTATGTCAATACAACGTATTCGTTATCAGTTGTGACCTTCGTTTGAAAACTGCTGATATCCCATTTTTAATTTAACTCAGTCTGACGAAACACGTGTATGAGAATAAACGATATTCTACACCAAATACGCACATCATCGAATTGCAATTAAAATCAAATCAAAACTGCATATATTCACAATCGAGACACAACAGGAAAGACCAGACTATATAAATCTGGGGGACCTTGTAAAAATTAGGATAACAATCACTGGAATTTCACAACACCATTGCAATTTTTTTATGCACACCGCAGTGCAGATTTCACCGTGAGAGACTAGATCTAAAATTTCTGAGCATGTAAGTAAATAGTCGAGTATACTGTCACACTTTATCAATATTTGTATAATACTTGATTCTCTGGGCAAATACTCGCCATCATTAGCGACAATCACGTCAAATTATGTAAAGCATTGACGCCAAATTCTCTGAAATATATTTAGAAATTATTATTTCAACGATTTAAAATACGCTCACGAAACACAATGACCCAAAAATGAAATAAAACCACGACTTCAATTAACACAAATTTTGAATAGGACCCAAAGGACTTATAACTGTATTACTCTGACCATAATTAATTTTGCAAAGCGACCTTAGTTTCACAATCAATGCTCTGGTGATTTATCATAACATTAGATTTGATTATTAATAAACATCAGATACATACACGCATCTTGAATGTATATGCATAATTGCTGATACTTGAAATAAATATTATCATTAATTGTTTTCATCAGAATCATATACGTATGTGTCTGTCTTTAGAGCAATTAAATGTACGTTAAGAAAAGGCAATCACATGACCGAGAAACTGCACAACAACGCACACTAATACTAACATTGTATTAATAATTGCTAAAAAAAAATATTATCATTGAATTGATCAGTGCTTGATTATTACTTTCATTCGAAACGCGTTACGTACAACGTGTCCGTCTAAACCACGAAACGCTACTAATTTTCAATCAGAGCATAAAGCCAATATTTCTAAAACTGCTAGATACTCCGAATTATCGGTAACGTTGTGAAATGATGAGGCGATTTAATACATCGATTAAATCGAGTGGGCACAACCAAATACTGTACGGCCGAATAATTGGAACAGCGCGCCGGATAATTGATCAAAGTAATAATAGTGCAATGCGTTTATTGACGTATGCACATGCGCACACTTCGTGGACGATATGTACAAAATAATTCGTGAAGCGCATGCGCAGTAAATATGTATTATATCTTACACTTTACACGAAACACGTGTAAATTATATTTTATTGCAAATAATAAGAATTATCGTGAACTTAATCAGCGGTCTCATACACCATTTTCAGACATAATTTCATACTAAATATTGGTTAGAAAGTCTAAAATCATTAAACATTTTAAGAGAAGAATGCGTTTAGTTTTTGACATAAACATAAAATTAACATATTTTAATATAAATCTTTTTTTTTTTAGAATTTATTACTTTTCAGGTTTTATTGGATATACTCGATGATGCCATAAACAACGATATATCGTTGCTTAGCATTCAAAGGATTAAATTTATCTAATGTGCAAAAACGATACCCAATATATACGATACCCAAAATGTATTGCAAAATAGATTAGAAGCTAAAATTTATTGGGCCAATCGCTCAATTTTTCAGTAAAAAATATGATAAAAATTCATTTTTACTTAGAAGATAATCAACAGTACAAACGGAAAATACAGTTAAAATTGGTCTCATGGACATTTATTGATGGATTAGTGATTCACAGGATGTACAAATCCAACAACTCATATCTATCTAGCTTTATCCCAGAAATGCATTGGTTTTGACGTTTATTTGATTAAATGATAAATTTAGTTTTCAATAAATTTGTTAAGTACACATTATGTCGATGAATTTTGAGATAACCACTTTAAAAACACAGATAAAAATTGTTTAAAATATCAGTCACATTACAATATCAAAAAAGTAGATTCGACTCTGGGAGAAAAACAGAATTTCAATATCCAATGAGGGGGTATGTGATGTTTCAGCGAAATTTTGTTTCATTTCTTCTCAGATTCATCGAGTATTGTAAAAGTTGGATGGATGTGGTAGAATAATAATAAGGAATGCATGGCTTGGAACATGACGAGCCAGGTTATGAATAGAATACAGCCCCTGATAATCTTTGCTTGGTTATCTCTGGCTGTGACGTCACTCGTGGCAGTCTATTGTTCTAGTACATCTATAGAAGAGTACTCTTCTGATGATACCAACGAGAGGCCGGGCAGAGGTGTCCTTGTGACAGCGCATCAGTCTGCGGCGTTATGTCGGCGATGCAAAAGTGGTTTCTGCAGCCAGAACGCTAGCGATTACAGTGGTCAACTTGTCTGTTAATTACTAGTCTATTTGGTTTGCCATGGGAGAGAAGAGAGGGTATATCAAGATTCGTCATGGCGACGTCCACGTGAAGCGCGTCAAGATGACGTCTTACGACGGAGCGAAACACGGGAATGTCTTAACACTTTATGAGCCGCAAGGTTTTATATCAAACCTAGCCTGGGGGCCGCATGGTTTCATGTAATGATAATCCAAGCTAACATGCCCGTGTATCACCATCCTGGCGAGATTGGAAGATAAATGCGATTACATTGTGCATCGTTTTCAGAAAAAGTGGGAATTATGACTCTCCGCCAAAAGGCGTGAACGGCTCATAACGCTTGGCTACAAAATCACGCCAAAAGGCGTGTTTGGGAAAAAACCAGCAGGGAAAGAGAGAAAGTTTGGCCATGGGTGGGACGCGTTGGCAGTGGCCCTGATGAGCAATTTTGGTAGGGGGATGATGGCACTTGATGACGCCGAGGGTGCCATATGTCACCTATTACCACACAACATATTTAAATTAAATCGCGAGAAATTATCTCGCACTCTGTGAATCTATTCAGTGATTATTATAAGAGATGCGGTCGGAGATCCCAAGTCCCGCTAATGAGTTTCATCATTTTTTCGTGTGAAATAAAGATTTTATCTATATGTAAAAATATTGTCCTAATGACATAATATGTAAATCCAATCACTTTCTATGCAATTTCTGTCATTTCTAAAATCGCTGGCCGTTAAATTAAGGTAAATTAAACACCCCTCCTAATAATTATTTTTTTCATTTTTCTCTACATTCCAATGCTATTTGATCTGCATCAAATTTTCATTGGTGAGTTCTTTAATAACATTTTCAACAGTGGCTTGAAAATTTTATTTGATATCAGGAGAACCAGGAATTAAACCATTATTTTGTACCATCTATTCTATTTATTTTGCAGATTTTTAATCCTCTTTTATGTAGAAACAGCTTTATGATTTTGAATATAAAAAAAGGATAAGCTGACTTCCAACATCCTTCACATTTCTTGGGTTTTTTCTTTCACCAATTTCCGACAATAGACTTAATACGTTACTGTTTCATCCGATTTCAGTAATTCAAATAATTGATCGTCTAAATATGCACAAAATAATAAGTGTTTAATTTTTTAAAAGCCATTCATTGTTTTTTTGACTAATATTGTCGTATACTATTCACTTTTTATCTTCTGTTACAAGTTGTATCATCTGTACAATGATAAAAAGGTTTGGTTCGTTATAATAAAGAACTGCATGTGCGGTATCCAAGTATCCATCTTATTCATTTTTCTGATCTGAGTTTAAATAAAACTATATTGTAGAAAAGGAATATCCGAGTTTACGGTTCATCAATTCATCGATGGTTTAAAGAGGATCGGAGTCAAACAGAGATTTTAATGCATCTTTATCAAAATTCGACTGTCGTCCGCCTCTATGAAGGTCCTTAGTTTCTTTTTAGGCGATTTTAACTTTCTACACGAGGATTGAGATATGTAGACCTTAAGAACTTCTCTATAAATATAATTACTGACTTTCATAGCCTTTCATAATCAGTAACGCAAGTGTCTGTCGTCGATTTCAGAATTAGACATTTTATCCTTAAAAAAAAGGTTTAAATGTACGGAAATTGAAGTCAACAAATAGTTCTTCAAAACAATTATCCCACAAAGATGTTTCTTCCGCCTTGTATGTATATAGACTAACACAAACTAGCCCATCTGAAAATATTACTCTCCGTAATATATTAAATTTCATAAACTTGAAATTTTCCATGTTCTCCATAATTATTTATTAGAGTATCATTTTTTTCTCACATTTTATATAACTGTGTTGGCATCATGTGTAAACGCAAACATGATATTTTACCACAATTTTCCGCAGATGTTAATATTTTTAAAATAAAACAATATACCAGTACCATCGCAAACGCAAGAGTTGATAGAAATTCAATAATTGGTTTTCGAATCGCGGTATTTACGGTTATACAATCATCAATCAAACGTTTTGATGTATTCTAGTGGTTGCATTCAATTTCATGAATTTGAATTATAAATAATTAAAACATCATAAATGCATATAAAACTAACAAGATTTAATTATTTTAATTGCGAAAACTGCTTTAGTGCAAATAACTGCAACGAGTCGAGATCGATTGCATTACTATATGTTGCTGTAGCCTGAACTTTCGGAAAAGTTTCAATAGCCGTGCAGGTAATTAGAAACTAAGTTCATTAGAACAGTAATTAACACGGACGTCCAGATTCTAGAAAATCAAACTAATTACGTGTTAAATGTACAAAATGGCAGAAAACAAGTCGAAATCAATACAAAATTCTATTAATCAAACAATCTACGTTTAACTTACCTGTGACTAAGGATCGGGTTCTATTAATTAGGATTAGCTTTCTGCGACTAAATTATTTGCTGGATATCTAGGTGAAACGCTCTATAATTCTATCTATGTGCATCTGTATATATATGTACAATAGCTAAGGTTTACGTGAGCTGAGCTTAATTAATAATTAGCACTAACTATCGTACCAATTATCGAATGGATTTTTAACACGAGTGATTGTTTAATATTAAATATGATGAAAATGTTAAAAAAAAATAAAAACCCAAACATGCATAGATTAAAATCTCGTTAATGCTTTTTAATATAATCGACATTATTGCGTACTTCTCTGAAAATATTCAGAAATGATATTACGATTAAAAAAAACGAATAAAAATCGAAGCACTTCCAGAGATTATCTTTCATGAGCTAGGAGAAAGCGCTCAGCACTCTTGGAAGTGTCCTAGTTATTTATTTTACATGAGAGCCGCTCTTTCGATATAAAATGGAATATGTTTAAAGCAGAATGGATGAATATCTAAAATTATAGATTCTACTTATTTACATAATGGATGTGCATGTTGTTTTAAGAATTTTAAATATTCTCGCAGATGTATAACAATGGATATCAATTGCAATTGAGTAAGAATATCATTATACATATCTAGAACTGATAAAATAATATAATTATGTTAATAAAATATTTTATGCCAACGTTATGCAACATCCTACAAGCATCACGCAACACGTTGCATATGTTAATTGATTAATATACCATAATAATCAGATGAATCAAATGAAAAAAAATGCGAAATAATCAGTAAGCTAAAACATGCTTTGATAAAATAAAAAGTAAAACCAAAAACGACGATGATATTTTAAGTGGAATGTCTGTTGTTATATGGCGGGACGATTAAATTCAACAGTCCCGGATGGATTGTAATATTATCATCAAATAAAAACAATATAATGACAATGACCACATGAGAATGTCGACAAGACCATGGAATGATAGCAGGCTTTGAATGCGCAAGGCCATGGCGTCGCACTAACTCTGTCGTGGTCCTGTCCTGGCGGCAGCGAGAGGGTCAGCATCGCCAATCCTACCCTGCGGAGTCCTGCCTGCACCCCCAGCACCCCCTGTATATATCAAACACAACATGTTATGACCATGGATATAAACTGTTAAACACTGCTCTTAAAAACAGGACAATTCGTCCGTATGACAAGGGCGTAGTCGTCAACCATACGCCGGAGACATTGCTAAAAAAAATACAAACTTATCTTGTTAACATTATTCAATGAAAAACATTGTAAAAAAATAATGATATATGTGTCAGCTCAAGGCAATCGGGAGTAATTAATCCGGAGAAGAAGATAAGTGCCTTAATCTACTATCGACTTTAGATTGAAATTTTGCCAAAAATAGCCGACCATAAACACACCCCATTTATGGTGCCAAATACTTGAGTGCTCAGCGATTACTCTAGCAAATTCCTTTTATCTAGTGATATGTACAGCCATGTGCAAATATTCAGAATAAATTTGATAGAAGTTTTCAATAAAAATATGATTTAAAATTAGATTAGTAGATATTTTGCGATCTGTTCAAATTTATCACTGATTTTGTTGTCAATAGTGTTTAATTTTAAGTCAATATAAATCGCTATAAATCGAGTCAACCCTCCTATAGCGCTCTCTGCTATAGAGCGGCGTGGTTCCTTCTATAGAAATACTAGATTGTCGTTCCAAGTTAAATTACATATTTCGTTAACATGTAATACATTAATACAATAAAAAATAAGCGCGTGAACAAACTAAAATTATAACAAGGTCATTTAAAATATTTGAAGTATTGATTTCGTTCAATTTACAAAATACAATAGTGTGGTCCTTATTATGTTGATGACTTAATTATGAAGGCTACGTTTATTAA